>JAFVLL020024278.1:0-43416 GCA_021397915.2 Tor tambroides | reverse complement strand
GACGCAGAGGAGACGAATTGTTGAATAAAGTCGTTATTTTTGTTTTCTTTGCATATAAAAAGTATTCTCGTAGCTTCATAACGTTACAGTTGAACCACTGATGGCAGATGGACTATTTTGACGATGTCTTTCATACTTTTCTGTGCCTTGACAGTGTTAATTGTTTGGCAGTCAGTGGGACAGTCACAAGCCTCCCGGTTTTCATCCAAAATATCTTAAAGGTGCAGTGTGTAGATTTTAGCGGCATCTAGCGGTTGAGGTTGCGAATTGCAACCAACGGCTCAGTCCCCCGCTCACCCCTCCCTTTAGAGAAGCTACGGTGGCCGATACAGGGCTACAATGCCATCGTCTGAGACCGCAAAGAGCAATGAGGTTTCTTTACAAAGGTAAATTAAGGAATTATATTTACTTAATTATTCAATAAACCGACGTCATTGCGAATATTATTGTTACTTGTTCATCCTTGTGTCAGTGTTTTTTCGCAAGAACAACGTAGTGACGAAACGCGCTCTGTAGAGCAGTTTTTCCATTTACGGCTACTGTAGAAACATGGTGGCGACTTCCATGTAAGGGGACCTGCGGTGTATGTAGATATAAACTGCTCATTCTAAGTTAATAAAAACATAACGGTTCATTAAGTAAGGTCTTTATACTCCTCTGAAAACATAGTTCTGTATATTATATTGCATTTCTGTCTATAGATCATCCTAAATATTACACAGTGCACATTTAATTTGTGTTCCAAAGACGAACAAAACTTTTACAGGTTTGGAACGACATGGGGGTAAGTTATTAATGACAAAATATTCATTTTGGGGTGGAGTAACCCTTTAAATTGACTGATCAAAGGTGACAGCAAAACATTTATAATGTACAGTAACAAAAGATTTCTGTTTCAAATGAATGCTGTTCTTTTGAACTTTCTGAATCTTTTGAATCTATCTATCAATCTAAAATTTACTCTGAAGAAGTAAAATAGAGTTTAAAGTTCATTTGGAACATTAACAAAGCTGCTGGACTCTTCAATATATGCTTTTTTGAGGCATCAGGGGTGCACAGGTTTTTATCAGTGTGCTGGAAAAAATAGCATCTATATCCATGAAATAGCCTGCAATTATTTCTTTTGGATAAAAGAAAATTCGGAGAAGATCTACACTTATTTTCCACTGCTTCAGTGGTGTATTTATGCCTATTTCAGTGGAGACTGCGGAGCCAATATTTCATCTAGCACTTCTTCTGTGTGTCAGATTGCTGTAGTATTGATTTCCACAACACTACATCTATTTTGAATTTAATTATTTTTTGTGAATGCATGACTATTATTTAACCAACGAAAACTGAATTGAATTCTCACTACCATTCAAAAGTTTGGGGATGTTCAACAGGGCTGCATTTATTTGAAAAACACAGTAGTAGTAGTAGTAGTAATATTGTGAAATATTACAGTTTCAAATAACTGTTTTCTATTTGAATATATTTTAAAATGTAATTTATTTCTGTGAATACAAAGCTAAATTTTCACATGATCCTTCATAAATCATACTAATATGTTGCTTGAGTGCTCAAAATCTTAAATTATTTTCAAGACTGTTAAATTATTGGTAGTGTGTCTGTTCTAATTATGTTTTTTGTTTATATTTAAAAGATAAAGGAAAGTTGATCACAAAAAAACACAATCTTACTGATCACAAACTTTTAAACAATAGTGTATTTTTGACCAATAAAAAGTCTAGAGATCAATTTTTGTCCATTTAATGTCTTTTTTTGACTGTGCATGATGAATTTAGTTATTTTCAGCAATATAAAATCAAGTATAATCAATATAAAAAGCAATATAATCAAATTAATGAGAAATATTTGCATTCATTTTTAAAAAATTGTTTTATTATAGCATGCAGCTATGTTGTCTGCGTGCATGATTCCTTGTTGTTTTCACAGGAATTATAGTAGATCAGTTTACATAGTTTCCACACCAAGACATCTGGAATCACTTTGTCACTATCCATTAGTAAACTCCTCTACTTAAGATTTCCAGGTATCAAGCATCATTTACTCCCTAAGTGCCGTTTTGTTGTCATAAGTAACATGTACACAAAGTAATTAGTGTTTACTCAACAAGTTACGCTAGCTGTTCTTCATCAACCTTTGTGAAATAACGAGTTTGACAGATGTCACGAACAACAACATTCTGTTTTTTTTCTTTCTTCTCTGTGTTCTTTTAGGCTTGATACCAGATGGGAAATGGGACCCTCCTGTGCCATTCTTTGACTTTCTGGCAATAATGGACCAAGAAGCGCCGACTTACGCAGCTCAGAGGGCTCCAAAAATGAAGACTGGGGGCAGGGAAGACCACAGAGAGCAGGAGCATGTGACCCCAAACCAAAGACAAACCCCACATCCATCACCAAACCCCCAAGTACCTCGCCAGCACTCTGAACTATAAACTCAAGTCCTCTCATGGCACAGAAGGTTATAAGCAATTCACATGACTGCTTGACATCTGTTAGATTTCACATTACGTGTGACGTTAACATCTTCAGTGCTATTTGCAGAAATGTGTGTATATCAGTACGTCGGTATCACACATTTTCCAACTTATTTTTCACAAATCAAATGGACTTTTCCTAAATTAAATCAAGCTAGTTTACATTTTAGTGCTGTAACTTTATATACACAGAAAGTGATATTTAAAACCTGAAAGAGATCCACAAGAATGTATTTATTTATCCAAAGCATGTGTGTAAACGTTTTTGAGATACTGTATTATTCTGATTTACACAGCGCCTGTTTGGTAATGTTTTTTACAAATACAGAGCTTCACATATGGATGACATTTGTAAATTCGTACATTGTCTGTTGTTTCAGTCATGGAAGAACAGCAGCTGAGTTTTTTTTTTTTTTTTACCATATCGTGCTGCTTTCATGATGGAAAGACTAACGTCAAACCTGAAAGAGGCTGCGTCTTTGGTTGATTGCATTGTTAAAGTTAATTAGCGTCACATTTAACAAGGAAAGAACTACTTTTTAATTCAAACCAAAGTTACTAAGTGAGCCCCCGTCTTTTTTGTGCTGCCGGGATCTGTATCCAGTATTTAAACCCTAATGCAGATGTTTTCGGGAACTTTTAAAATACCAATTTGTTTGGCAATGAAATGTGATCCCAATACGTGGTTGGATGCACGTGCATTTTCACATGAGCAGAGATGTTCATATGTACACTCACCCATGTGAAGGTCATTATATAGGATAAGCCTGCATGGAAACTCCATAAGCATATAGTCCTAGACCTCTGTGTTTACAGTATCTGTGCTATGTCCTCTCATGAGATCTCTGACTTCTACAATGACCATCATGATGCTTTAATGAAAAGTGGAGTCTCTCTTGAGTGTTTATATTTTTCAAAACTTAGTAAGCTGCCTTGGTAATGTTGTCTGTGTAGGCAATAGTCACAGCATGTAGCTAAGCTAACAGTGATATTCTAATAAGCTAAAACAAATGCAATAAAAAGTATGCACAAATATTGTGTCATTGAATTTAAATATTCCTTTCTTTAAAATGTTCAAATCTGAAAAGCTGAATTTTCAGCATCATTACTCCAGTCTTTTGTGTCACATAGTCCTTTAGAAATCATTCTAATATAATATAAAAATGACCCCAAACTGTCAAATGGTAATGTGTGTGTAGTATTCATGAAAGTAGTCGCTTTAGCTTTGTCTGTTTCTGGCTGTCCAGTTCTAGTGAAATCTTACAATTTGAACTTGTTGCCTTCTCATCATGACATAACGATGGCCATTAGTGAAATCGTCTTGCAGCGTCTAGCAAGAAATGACTTCAGACGTTAGCTGGCAGTGCAGTTACTAAGGAAATACACTAGGGACCAATCATATTGTTTTATTGATTTTGACTAGAAGCTCTTATGGTCCCATCGATCTTCAGACAAATTCTTGAGAACTTAGATGAAATCCACACTAACCAACTTATTATTCGATTTCCAGATAGTCCCAGATAGTCACATGGTCTAAATGTAATTTTGATTTTAAAAATCAATGCAAAGCTTTTATGTAAGGTCAAGCTGCCTGTTGGTTAGGATGGTTATGTTTTATTCATTTACTCATGCTTAGAACACATGTCCATTTTAAAGAGTATATTGGCTGTGGTGCATCCGTCTCTTCAGAAAATGAACAAAAAGCATGTTTTTAAAATCGAAAAATGTAAAGGATGTGCTGAATTTCCTGGTAATATAAAGTAATGGGTCTGTAATGGTTTTTCTGTGGTTTGCACTGTAAATTATGAAGCAGGTGGTTAAGTTTTGAAGAGTACAGAGTATTGAGGCTTTTTGTCTGGAAGTTCAACTTGTGATTGGTCAGCTTTTAAACATATTTACAGCTGGCAATTTTAGCTGTCAATCAGGACTGTGTATACAAAGATTTGTTCTGTCTAAAATCGTGTACTGTAATAGTTTATACTGTATTTTGTGAAGTGTTTCGTCAACATAACACATCTGCCATCTTGGCATTTAACTTAGACCCTTGTTTTTTTGACCTGTAGCCAAAACCGCAGAAATTATTGACTGAATTTTGCTGAACCACAAAGAACAACATTCTCGGAAACTACTTTAGCCATTTCAAATCGGACTCCTCGGTTCTCTGGCCTGTTTAATAACGTAATAGGAGTGGCAGGGGTTAAATCCCAAATCTAATCTCCCAAACCTTGACCCTCAAGGTGGTGATGGTGATATGTCATTTCACAAGCCAAGTAAATTATTCTCAGAAATGGTTTTGTTCAGCTGCATTATTGCACTAGCTTTAACAGATCTGAAAATGTTGCAGTCTTCCAGTCTAGCAAGTTGTTGCTGCAGATTGATTTTTAGCAACAGAAGTAGGTGAAGTTTTAGAATGACTGCTGTGTGTGTGTATGTGTGTGTGTGTGTGTCTTAAATGCAAATAAGCCCCCTTACCAGAAGAGGGCTGTGCCTTTACAGCTTGTGCGTCAGTTACACAGGCAACGACAAAGTTTTTATTCTGCATTTTAAAGTCTCGTCGATTTAAACTTCTGATATACAGTTTTTGGAGCTCGCGCACAGAAAGCCAGCTGTCAGACGTTGCATTGTGTGAGTATTAAAGGGATAGTTCAGAAAAAACTGAAAATTCTGTCATTTGTTCACATTCCATTTGTTAAAAACCTGTATGAGGTTCTTTCTTCTGTTGAACATCCGAAAAAAAGCTATTTATTTTGAAGAATGTTTGTAACCAAACAGTTGACGGTAGCCATTGACGTCCATAGTATAAATACTATATTGGCTTAACTGCTTGGTTACGAACATTTTTCAAAATATCTTCTGTTTTGTTTATTTTTTGGGTGAACTATCACCAAGTTCTCTCTTGAGTCAACTGTATTTGTCAAATACACAAGATTATGTCAAAAGTGCACACAAAAAAACAGTAATGTTGGTTAACAATGTTGGGTAAGTCTGTGAATGTACACAGTTGGGGAAGAAATCGCGCAAGTATCAGCATGCCATGTCTTGGACGGGAATTATTTAAATTCGGGATATTGTAACGTGAGTTGCTGGAAGAAAACGCGGGAAATACAGTTAAGGCATTTGAGGAAGTTTACAAACGGCGCTTACTAATACAGGGAATAACTCCCTTTGGAGTGGACTTTGTGCTTTGCAAATTTTTTCATGCTCAAACAGCAAACATTATACAATAAAGGAAGTTGTAAAAAGTATAATAGGACACCTTATAGAATTCGGATTAATTTTTGTTGGTTTCCAAAGAGTGATAAAACTGATCTCTTTTTTTTTCCCAGTAAACCTGTTTTTTGTTTTGTTTTGTTTTTCTCCCCAAATGATATATGCAATGACTTCTGGGGAGAATATGGCATCAACTCACAGGCTCAAGAAATTGATGATTGTATGATTGTAAGTGAGAACTAAGAATAAGAATTTGTTTTAGCAGCAACTTGTTTTGCTCACATTCATGTCATTGTTTTCATAAACGTACACTTACATTCAAAAGTTTGGGGTTGATAAGATTTGCAAATGTTTTTGAAAGAAGTGTCTTATATGTTCACCAAGGCTACATTTTATTTGATTAAAAAAGTTTGAAAAACAGTAATACTGTAAAATATTATTACAGCTTAAATAACTCTTTTCTTTTGTAATATATTTTAAAATGCATTTTAATCCAAGCTGAATTTTCAGCAACCATTTACTCTAGTTATCAGTGTCACATGATCCCTCAGAAGCCATTCATTTAAAATAGCACATTTTATAACATGTTAAATGTCTTTATTTGCTTAATTTAGTGAGTCCTATTAAAAAAAAAAAAAATTTCAAAAAAAGAACCATAAACTTTTTATGTACTGTAGCTGTTGTCAAATTTAAAAAAAGAGACTTTTTTAATGTTTTTTAATGAGCTTTTTATGCATTTTATTATAGACAGGACAATAGAGAGAGATGACAGGAAAGCACTGGGTGGAGAGAGGGGGGCTTTTGGCACCAACAAAAAATAAACAAATAAATAAATAAAAAAGAGAAAGAGACATTTTGTTGAGTAAGTATAAGATTGATGTCTGTTTTCGTGATTTAGCAATCAAATGTGACGCTGACTCAATGAATAAATTGCTATTTCCGAGCCACTTCATCTGAGTTCTGTTTTTCTAGATGCCTTTAGGCTCTGAAGAAATAAAGGATGACTGCTTTGAAAGCTGAAGGACAGACACAGTCATTTTATTGACAAAACAACCCTCTAAGCCTTTATAATGAATTTGACATTTAACATTTTGTAATTAACGCTCAGCGCTAATGCCTCAAACAGCAAATCTGTTTTAACATAATGTGTGTCATTGCTGCCACGTTTTCAACAAAATTAACAACCCTTTTTTTTTTAAATTGGACGTTCCACCACAGCATGAAATTTCCTCCATTCCCGTGGGTTTAAGGTCTGATAATGTGGCTTATTTAAGCTAAAACCGATGACAGAAATATGCAGTTGTGAGTTGTCATATGCATGGCTTGTTCGGGGGGAAAGTCTGAAGCAGAAGTCGTTTTTTCTTTCATTTCGTTTGTTTTATTTTGGCGCAAGTCAAGCCAGCGGATTGCAAAATGTTATGAAATCTACAAGCTGCTACAAGAAAACCAGACAGACTAGTTTACACTTTCATTTAAACTTCATCCGAATAGTATTTAGTACTGAAAGACCAAGAAGGGTCTCCTTTAAAGAGTAAAGTTATTTAAAAGATATACAGATGCTGAAGCATGAAGGCTTGTACAGAATTTACCTTCTTTTCTGTATAAAGAGCTCGGATGAACCAAAAGTGCATTATTTCATAAGGTCAAGGAAACTACTTCACGTTAATAAGATGTCAGGTGTGAAATTCATGCTCTTTGAGTCACAACAGAATGAGGATATTCTAAATCATGAGAACAGACAGGAATGAGGATATTCGCTCTTGCAACAGGATTCATGTGCAATACGGTGATTTTCGTGGGGTATTATGATTTAAAAGGACAGTTCACCTCAAAAAAATAATGATAAAATAAATTACTCGTCTTTTTTTGTCAGACTTTTTCCATATGATGAAACTGAAGAGGGACTAAGTCTTATAGCAGCATAATTATTTACATTTCTGTCTTTTCCTCATGCAAAGCTATTGGATTCATGCATGGTTTTGATGTAGATGCAAGTAAAAACATGTTAGATGGACTCTCCTCTGACATTACTACACAGACACAGGTTTAACTAAGAACAGTTTTTCTTTAGATTACAGCCAGGTGTGTCTTCCACAATAAAACCCATCATCTTTAATCCACATCTCCTAGGAAGTTTGTCATCAATATTGAATTGATATTCACTAATTCAGTTTGCATGCTGATGATATTAAATAATGATACTTTGGACTAATATGATCAGAGAGGAAGGGTGAACAGCAGATGAGTAACAGAATGCCATAATCACTTCACAATAAATATAAATGCATGCTGGAAAATGCAGATGTGCAAATCAATAACAGTAATTAGATAGTTAGCTTCTGTTATGTGATCTTGTGATAAGTTGTTGCAAATGCTAAAAGAAATCAGCACAGGTTGTGTGAGTGAGTATTATGTATTTATTCAAAAAAATCTATAGTTTGTCTCACACCTGAATTAATGGTGCATTGGCTGGAAATACAAAATAAAAATATATAAGGATTTGAGGAACTGAGGAAAGTCATTTGATTGGAACATTGCACATTAAATATTACACAAACGTGAGTAGCATGTGGGATTTATATTTTTCTACTTCTGAAAATGTTAAAATATTTAAAGAAAAAATAAAACTTGTGCTCCGTGTGTATCTGCAGCCACTGAATGACTTGTCGGTGCGAAATATTGATATTTTAATGATTCAGCTGGGAATAAACATCCTCACAACTCAGACATAAAACTGCATGTATGTCCTTGAGCAAAACTTTTTTTAATCTAGCGGACGAAATCCTATAATCAGCCGTGGATAAATGAAGATTTAGATTGTATCTTGTGCTGAATGTTAGCCCACATCCATCACAGATGAAATATAGGCCTGATATGCTGCACTGCAGGTGATGGCAGGCATTAATCTCTTGATCTTTTGCAAGTATGGACAGTTGAATCTCATTTGCCATTTACATGTTTCATGCTTGGCTGTGTATGTTTTTTTTTTTTTTGCAGCACAAACTGCAACAAGATCCATTTCTTGGTAACTGGTTAATATTCAATATCTCAGGTCACAGAAGGTTTAAGTGTTCTGGTTATCATTAGTATTATTCTGTTTATTGTTTCTTTCTGAATCAAATCAGTCTAGTTAGTGGATTTAGTTATATATATTTATTTAGTTAAAATGTTGAGTTAATGTATTATTGGATAAGATTTATACAGTTTTAATTTATGTAAAATTATCTTTCTGCTATAAGGAAGATTGATATCTTCAGTTGTAATCAAAGACACTTTATCACAGAATTTATTATATAGTTTATTCACGAGTTGTTTATTGATTTATAATTTATGCATTTATTCATTTATTTACATACACACTACAATTCCAAAGTTTACTGTCAGTATAAAATGTGAAGATTGAAAGAAGTGCCTTATGGTCATCAAAGGCTGCATTTATTTAAATAAAAATACAGTTAAAACAGTAATATTGTGGAACTGTAATTAATTTCTGTGTTGACAAAAATGAATTTTCAAGTCTTCAGAGTTACCTGACTTTTGATCAATTTAATGCATCTTTGCTGAATAAAAGTAGCATTTTATTTATTTTTTAGAAAATCTTACTGACCCTGAACTTTGAATGGCAGTAGTTTTAAATATATTTACTTAAATTTCTTCAAAGCTAAAAGATCTATATAAACAAATTAAAACTGTATAAACCCTATTCTGAGTCTACCCACAAATCCTGTCAACATGTGATAAGGGAGCGATGTCTAACCTTTATGCCTATCTGGCATAAGCAGGCTTCAGGTGGTAGGTCCTTCTTCCGAATACAACAAACATCGTCTGGACCATTTTCGGAGTACTGGGTGAAGAGTGACATCCGCTTCAGAGACCCCACAGGAAAAGAAAGCAGTTTCAAAGAATAAAACAAAACAAACAAAAGCATGCGCCCTGCAACACTTCCTCCATGTGCAAGAAACTGACTGTTTGTGCTCGGCTGTTGACATCCCTGGAGACCGTTCAAGATTGTAAGGGAGGTAGCCTGTTTACAAGGCCCAAGAGACTACTCCTGATGTCTAAGTCAAATGTGAACCTTTTTCACATGGGAACTGTGTTGTGCCTTTCAAAGCTAACCAGTATAGAAGACAGTGACATTTACTATTAGCTTTAACTCAAAACACAGGCTAATAGTAAATGTAAATTTCGAGCTACATCCCAATTCGTGTACTTATCATGCACACTATTCTATCTTGTTTTGTAGCATAAATATTGCAAGTAGTGTGTTCAGACTAATAAATCCAAAAAGGAAAAGTGCACTTTAAATACCCAGATGATGCACTTAAAAAAAAAAAAATGTGTGGAATGTTGGACACTTCAACTGTGCACTCAACTGTCACAGCTGTAATTACATAGTAAAGGAGGATTATAATTCATATAATTCATGCACTACATGTTTGAGTACATAGTGCATAAATAGTGTATAAGCGCATAGTGTATAATGCATCATTTGGGACACAGCTACTATCTCCTACATTTGTTGTCTCATACAGTTGTTTTCCTGATTCTGTCCCCCGTCCTATTATAATAAATGCAAAAACGTCAAAAATAAATCTTTTTAAAAAAATCCCGGAAGTTCCGTTGTATAAAATGCGTTCCCACCATATCGTAATTTCCTTGATTACAAGAAACCAACTTGTTCACGTCCTCGTAGAACTCGTGATTACAACTTGTGAACTGGGAGTTTTCTAAGAGCTACAACTTGTACCACCTGACCACCTCAGATTCATTAGGCGCTATATTTAGGCATTGATAGTGCGATAGTTCAGAGTCTGAGTCCAAGGGTGTGAACAGCTTTAAGTAGAACGTCGCATGTTGTCATCTCAAAATCACTGTAATTACAACATGACGTGAATGCATATAACTCTGTGTATAATCCCGTGAACATATATGCGCGCAATTTGTTGTCTGCTGCTAAGATTAGCCACAATGTTCTAACACCACATCGTTTCACACTGTACAAATTTGACACCACAATGCGGTGCTAACCCTGCTCCAGAAAAAGGTTTCATAATCCTGTGTAAAAAAAGCAGTGCTAACCCCATTCTAAATTCCAAGTGTGAAACGTTAAGCGCTAGGTTTCTGTTAGCTACTTATAGTAGTAAGTTAATTCACTTTTAAGTGATCAGCTTTTGGTGACAGCTCTGCACACTGGATTCAGTTTCAGACATTCCCGGTTCATCCAGGAGCTTACATTTTATTCAGTGGCTGGTAGACGCTTCAGACTTCAAGCCAATTGTGTACAGAGGCCAGTGTGCCATCAGGCCTTTAGGAGTTTTAGCTCTTAGTCCAGTTCCATCTTACTGTAGAAAGGTCAGAGACTGTTAAAAATAACAATGGGGTGTGTATTATTACTAGACACACGACACCCGTAGGGACAGGGTAAGGTTCATCATCCATATGTTGTGCATAGTAACAGTAGGAGTCTTGACATATTGTTTAGCATCATATACAGTCACAAGACAAGAGTAATGACAGTGACGGCAATGTTTAGATCTCTATGGAGAAACACTATACAGACAGTTGATGACGTGCCCAGCGGAAATTGAGCCGAAGTTGGTTCATTTTCTTGCATCTGTGATATAACAAGCATTAAGTGCATGAGCAAAAAGGACCTGTCTCTCTTGCATATGAGAGCGATTATAGTTAAATAACCCAGGAAGGAAAACTAAAGTAATATATTACAATATAAGAATGCAAAAAATCTCATGCGCTTTTAATTTTGGGAATATACAATGACTCCAATATAGTCAATTGAATTTCAGTGCTAGTTCATTCCCTCATAAAGGATTTCAGTGCACCCTTTTGTCCACTTTTCTTAATTATATTTTATTTATTCATTTACTTTTTTGCTTCAGATTGAAGTTGACCTGGTTGATTTTCATCAGTCTTTTTGTTTTTATGTTTATTTCAAATGAAATAAAAAGAATCCAAGGCCACTGAAAACTAGTGACACAGATCTTGTTCTATCTGTGTTGGAATGGACTGCTGATGGAGAGGAGGTTATTTCAGCTCCACTCCTAGAGCTTCTGACTGTAAAAACAAATCAAGTTAATTTGTCCAAGCAGACTTAAAATGCTTCCATCTTGAATTAACAACAGTGCTGTTAGATTCATTGTTTTGATTACCTTTACTTCTCCAGGTCTCTGATTACGCAAGCAGATGCTGGCTGCATATTATTTAAGGTGCAACTGTTGATAAAACCCTAGCTGTGTCAGCCAGGCCACTGAGTTAAAACTGTATGAGCATAATTCTGAGGAAGATCATCTTTCAAAATCATTCTGTCACATAGTTTATGGTCTTCCGCCATTCGCGTCTTGCCAGAGTTCTCATGAACATCGAGGCTGAGCTGTTCTCTCTTGAGGTTTATGCTTGTCGTTTTGGGCCCATTCCAGAATTACTAAGTAGCTATCTGAATTATTTTTGGGCTGGGAAGTCCACGCCATCGGTTGAATGCTTGGCCGGAGCCCTTTAGAAGTGATCATGACCAGTGAGATGAGGTTATGCATTTTCCCGTATGCCCAACCCCTGGCATTCACTGCAGACAGGACATGAATGTTATGCCTAATTAGTCCAGCCTCAGTTGAGCTAATCAAAAGCAGAAGGGCAAATAAAAATCATCCAATTGCATGAGCTGGTTAATAATTGGCTGTTCTGGGAGTTTTCTTCGTAATGGGAAACACAACGCCATTTTGTGACTCTTTCTCTGGCACAGGAGGTTGTGGGTATATGACATGAATTTAAAGATGAAGATCACTTTGCGGTTGCCGCCCAGACTTAAACAAAAAAAGAATTAATTCTGCAGAGTGTTTTTTGGGGATTTCCCATTGGGACAAAATGATCACATTAAGTCAAAACATTCTGTATGCATTCCTTGTCTAGACCTGTATATTATTCAGTTTATAGGTCAGTAAGGCTAAAATCCATCAACAAAATCATATTTTGAAATCTGCTTTCTAAAATATTGATTTGTTACTCATTTATAGAGATATCATATGAAATCTAAATTGTAGTTGAATGGCTTCAAGACCATTGATATGCTAATGCACTTCAGATAGGCAAGATAAAAAGGCAAATTTTTAGCATGCATGTATACGTTTTAAAAGATTTTAACATGTTCGAAAAATGATTTTTAGATTGATACAATAAATGTAATATCATTTTTATAACATTTCTAATATTTTATTAATATTTTACATTATTTTTGTCCAATAAAAGGCTCTCTAGAAAAAAAAAAAATTCACCTAATAATGAAAATACTGGATCCCACATTCACTGTATGGACTAAAAATATTCTTTTCAAAAACATGTTTCAAAATATCATTTTTTTGTGTGTGTGTGTTCTACAGAAGAAAAAAAATGCATACAGGTTTGGAAAGTAAGTGTAAATAATGGCAGAATTTTCATTTTTGGGTGAACTATCCCTTTAAGGTCTAAGGTCATCATGGAGCAATTCTGTTGAGCTCAGCATATTGCTTCATTTCACTCCACATTAAACTTCACAGAGCACCAGATATGACTGCACAGATATTGACTTCTTTTCTCTGGGTGAGAAATATGAGTGTTTGGGGAGATTGAGAAGAGAAAAGTGAGATGAAGCGGGAGGTAAATGTATGAGCAATGTTCATTACAGAGTCTTGTGTCAGTGTGTGCTTGTTATACATGATGATGGGTATTTACTGATGTGTGGCATCAGTTATCTCCCGAGAGACGAGCGGCTGTTTCCTGCTGTTTCCTGCTAGTCATCCGCTGGTGCTCTGGCTGGGGATCATAGATAACCTCACAGATCATTGCAGTCAACAGAGATGCATCCTCCCTTTGCATCAGAAAACAAATAGAAGCATGTAAACACAGTTAGATTTGCTTTATGTGATTACAATGAAAACTTCCATGAGATTAAACAGGCCACTGCGGTGCACAGTCCTTCATGAGTCTCCAATCTTCATTACCATCGTTGACACTAATTACAGTGGATAGCTATCATTTGCACTGGTGTAATTGAGTAAATCTTATGGCAACATTTCCAGCTCATATTTCACCCCAAAATCAAAAGAAAAAAAAATTGCATTTTACATAATTAAATTAAGCTTATTTTTTTAGGACTAATGAGATTATTTTCAGGACCTTTTAATTTTGTGTTTTAGTTTAATTATGATTGTGAATTGTGTTTTTTGATGATTCTCATACTTTATCTTGTAATTAATATTTTTTTACATTACTATTACAATTGAAATGGCATAAAACATCACATATATAAAATTTAATTTAATAATTATACTAATTAAAATAGTTATTAATATATTAATACAATATACATATATATATACACACACAATAAATGCAATATAAATACAATCAACTTTAAATAAAACAGTATAATTATAATAATTATAGTACAGTATAATTATATAATATTTTACATTTTTATTCATATTTTTTTATGAATTATCAGGTTTGTGACAGGTTTCACGACATTCATGCAAATAAGACATTTAAGAGATATTCTTTTTAGTCGTACCAGTTTATTACAGTGTCATATGGAAACTGATGATTAACATGCAATTACCTTGAAATACATAACTGACAATTCTCACAGGAGCATGACCAGAAATTGTTGACTAGACAATGAACAAGTATAGAAGCCAAAACGGCTCATAGCTATTTGAATGAGAACACAAGTCTGTGAAAACACGTACATCATTCTGAATCAATGGGCTGAATCAATAGTCTTTCAGCACACACCACTGTAAAGCACCACACAGGCGAGAGACAAAGAATCAGGCATCATGGGAAACACTTAAAGGTACTTTACAGCAAATCACTTTGACACCTCATTGTTGCCGTATTCAGAGAAATAAAAATCTCATCTGCGACGCAGTAAATATTTTGAACACCTTTATGAGTTTTCTGAAAGAACCACAGGTAATTCTAGCTCAACCATGTGCTGTGGTTTGGTACAGATATGTTACCATGATGATAGAGGTTTGCTTGAGCTGAAGTGATCAAGATCTGTGTCCTGCTTCCCACACTCCCAGAGGGTGAACCGTGTTACGAGCATCGGACCCTGCTCTGTTATCTCAATAATCGCATGCTATGATATTTGCCTTTTAAAAAATACTCAAGTTCCCACAACCACATTCATGGTAAGTGAGATTTCAACTTTCAGTAATGGCAACGATCTTTCTGATAAAATAAACAGTTAGATTTTTTGAGCGATGTGGGGTTGAACCTCGTATCTGCTGAATGGTTAATAGACTTAAGGGGAGTTCTGTTTTGTTCTTATCAGATGTGTATAAATCCAATGTGCTTCCCCTTGAGCCACACACTCACCGTGTGGTGTACTGATCACGACTGAGGACGCCTACGTTCTAGGAGTGAATTTACTAGTCTGCACAAACCCACAGTCCAGGTTAACCAGGCTCCGTCTGCACTGGTACAACACTGCACCATTTATATGTCAATTAGGCTTTTTTTTCTTCTGAGAAGTCAGTGCTATTGACCTGGTGCATCCGATGCTGCACTTTGACAGCCGACAGAATTATTATGCATTTTTATTGATTTGGCAGCTAAAACTCATGCATTTCAGTTTGTGCATTTAATTCAATAGGAAATTCCCACTACTCAAAAAATGCTTTGAATCTATTGATTTTAATGGGAATGGTGTGGCACAGAGGACAATATGACGTATGAGTTTACGATTATTACGATTATTATTCCATTATACCAGGGATATTCCTGGTACATTCCCAGTCTTTTTTGTCGGCTGAACTCCTTTGACCTAAAATATTTATTTGAAGTCCCCCTGAGATTTAAGTTAACATTTCAATAATTTAAAAACACATTAGCATGTTCTTGGCTCTCTGATGTTGGTTAATGGTTACGTGACATGCAGGCAAGCAAATAAAATATTTAAAGTAATAGTTTGTACTCATTCTCAGGCCATCCAAGATTTAGATTAATGTGTTTCTTCATTGGAACTGATCTGGAGAAATGTAACATTACAAATCATTCTCATCAATGGATCCTCTGCAGTGAATGGGTGCCGTCAGAATGAGAGCCCAAACAGCTGATAAAAACATCACAAGAATCCACAAGTAATCACATGACTCCAGTCAGTTAATTAATGTATTATGAAGTGTAAAGCTGCGTGATTGTGAGAAACAGATCCATCATTAAGATGTTTTTAACTTTAAACCATTGCTTCTGGCTAAAATACAAGTCCAAAATATCAACAACAAAAAAATATTGCTTTCTTCAATATAATAATGGAGAGAAATATGCACAGATCAAGCACTGTTTACAAGCAAAGACAACAGGAGCGTTATTATGGATCATGAACTGGTATTTTGCTCAGAACTGACGGGTTAAAAAGCCCTAATGATGGATTTGTTTTTTACAAACACACAGCATTTTGTGTTACAAGACATATTAACTTATGAAAAAGAGTCAGCAGTGTGGATTACTTGTTAATTATTATTATTTTTATAAGCTGTTTGGACTCTTATTCTGACGGCACCCATTCACTGCAGTGGATCCATTGGTGAGCAAGTGATGCAATCCTGAATTTCTTTAAGAAAGTACCAAACTCATCCACACCTTGAATAGCCCGAGGACATTTTCAACTTTTCTTTATGTGAACTAGTCCCTTAATCTTTTTTAGTAAGTTTTTAATTTTCATTATTTTATTTTAAAATTGTTAATGTACTTTAGTTTTACATTTTTATGATTTAATTAATTACTAGTTGTTCACTCACTGCAGTTCCTTCATAAACCTCCAGGGGTTTGCATACTGGAGTTTGGGAAAACTCTTGTTATGTAACCAAATGCTGAGAAACTTTTTTCTGCAACACGTATCGATGTACGTAGGCATTCGTTCACCAATAAAAAAAAGTGAATGGAGTTGTACTTGATTTCAAATTGGCGTGGCTTCTTTCACAACCTCAAACATGTTAGACATTCCTGTCTATCAGTGATTATTTTAGTGTGTAGGCGGACCAAGGTTTAAAATGCAATTTTTTCTAGCTTTTCATATTAAAACATATAATTACATTCCGAAAAGTGTGAGTGTGATAAGCTGTTTCCTTCTATGGTCAGTTTAGGTCAGTTGGTGTCATGGTGGAGCAGCACTTTGAAGAAAATCTCGCTAAGAAAGTTAAAGTTTGTCAACATGTTTAGGAACTAGTAACCAGAATAAAAACACATGGCAAGGAAACTTGCCCCCTCAAGTCCTGTGGTTTATCACAGCACTCTAATGCAAGAACAGTAAATATGTACAACAGGACCATGCTGTGCAAGCAATGCACTAGACAAGCATTTGAGTGTTTGCATACTTATTAATGGCCTCAGGGAGTGTATGCATGCTTTATTTCTTTCTTTATTAAGAGGCATGAGTCCTGAACCGGTTTGGGCAAAATTCAGAATAAAAGAATTGGCTCACTTTCAGTTCATAAGTTGGAATATGATTTTTTTTTCTTCAAAGCTGTCAAGCCAACACTCAGATTTTGTCTTGACAAACATTGCTTTTCTAGTCAAAAATATTCAATCATGGGTATGATTTATTTGTATTCATTTTAATTCTACTGTACTTCCTTACATTCAAATCCAAAATGCAGTCTGCATTCTGTTTGCTTTCATAATTCAAATTCAGGAATTGAATTTGAATTTAAAATCACATACAATCCTGTTTCAGACTCTGATATCTTAGTGATTAGCTCCTTTTCGCAGTGCATTAGGACGGATATGATGTGATTACGTTTAACAGACAATTTCACAACATAAATTACATGCACAGACAACACACATAGTCACATTATTTCACAAGTACATTCAAGAGCTTCAAAGGCGCCGTAAAACAAGTATCTTGACACAAAGAATAGGTCTGTAGCTACTGAACGGCACCATGCATGACGTCATGCTTATATGCTTATACTAATTTTGTACAATTATGTACAATTGGAATCTCTCACATGAAAGAAATGACTAATTACTAGTGCTGTCAAACGATTAATCGCGATTAATCGCGTCCAAAATAATATTTTTTTTGTTTACATAATATATGTATGTGTGCTGTGTATATTTATTATGTATATATAAATACACACGCATGTATATATTTCAGAAAAATAGGTTGTTTACATATTAAATATATTTATAATATAAATTATATGAATATAAATATAGACATGTAAATACATGTAAATATTATCAAAATATATACTGTATGTGTGTGTATTTTTATATACATAATAAATATACACAGAACACACACATATATTGTACAAACAAAATGTTTTATTTTGTATGCGATTAATCGCGATTAATCGTTTGACAGCACTACTAATTACCACTGAATCATGTCAGCCTACATATGTATGAAGCTGACTTACTGTTGTATCAACATAAATTAAAGCGCAATAAATATGTTGATAATATAAATACAAGCAGGAAGCTTTCATATGTAACACTTGAAGAACTGCTTGACTTGAAATGCAGGAAACCTCGTCACACGATTCACTTGACAACAAAAGTGACATACTGCATGGGACAACATGCCATTTAACCTTTGAGCTGTTTGAAAACACGACCCTCTTAAAAAGGAAACCTGGATGAGCAATGATTGTAGAATGGTAGCTTCAGGATGGTTCCTTTGTTTTCACACAGTCCAAACAGAGAAAAACCTCTTCCAAACTGGAATATCCTCCATGATGAATGCATGCTAAACATGCCCTGAACATTTTTCAAGTTCTTCTGGCGATCACAGTTGACAGGACCCTCGGTCTCAAAACAATTATTGTATTGGTTGAGGGAACATAACTTACCCCTTTGACCTTACAGTTGGCTTTATCTCACTCAGTTAAACGGCCTCAGGGGGTTTCTAAATCTGTTTTTAGATTAGCAAACAAACCAGATCGCCCTTTTTAATGGCAGACGAATCACTTAAGATGTTCTTAGATAGACAGAACCATAGATAGAGCGATAAAATGATAAAATGATAGAATGACAGAATGATAGATAGATAGATAGATGGATAGATAGATAGATAGATAGATAGATAGATAGATAGAGAATGCTATCAAAGAACTTAATCATAACCTTGTCTTCCAAAGCATATTGATTTTTAGATGGATCCGTCCAGTCCATAAATACTGTCCTCATCACGTCAGATCATCTGAATGGTTGGCTTGTTGAGGTGTGTGTTGGGGGTGGAAGTGGGTTGGTGCAGCTCGATTTGGCCTGCTGGGTTTTTGGAAATGGACGTTTTGAACAGGGAGTCTCTGGAGGGTATGAAGCTGGTCTTGCACAGCGCCCCCCACAGGAAGCGCAGAACCGAGGGGCTGAGGATGATGAAGACCCAGGGGTCGATGATGGAGTTTACCGAGAGGAACCGCAGAGCTATGAGATCAGTCTTGTTGCTGCCCCTAGACTTTCCCATGGAGTTGATGTACACGCGGATCTAGAGAGAAGAAGAGGTTAATTCAGAAGTGTCTTACATCCTTAACCACACATGGCACTTTGACAGATGATGCTGTCATAGGCACTGATTATTCCGAGCACAGTGATATTTACCAAAGAAAGCAGAGAAGTATGAAGACACATATCTGTTTTCAATAAATCATATATCAAATGTCAAGCTGGAAAAAAGGATATTTATTTTTTAGCACAAAATAGCAACAACTGCAGATCTGAATGCTGCTCAGTCTAGATGAATTAAGTTCACTTTAATAGAGAGAATGAACGACAGAGAGAGAGAGAGAAAGAGAAAGAAAGAAAATGAATGAACAAACGAACGATAGATAGATAGATAGATAGATAGATAGATTGATTGATTGATTGATTGATTGATGATAGAGTGAACGAACAAACAGATAGATAGATTGATTGATTGATTGATTGATTGAATGATGATAGAGTGAACGAACAAACAGATAGATAGATAGATAGATAGACTGATTGATTGATTGATTGATTGATTGATTGATTGATTGTTTGATAGAGTGAATGAACAAACAGATAGATAGAGAGATAGATAGATAGACTGATTGATTGATTGATTGATTGATTGTTTGATGATAGAGCGAATGAACGAACAGATAGATTGATTGATTGAATGATGATAGAGTGAACGAACAAACAGATAGATACATAGATAGATAGATAGATAGATAGATAGATTGACTGATTGATTGATTGATTGATTGATTGATGATAGAGCGAATGAACAAACAGAGAGATAGATAGATAGATAGATAGATAGATAGATAGATAGATAGATTCCTTAATATGCAAATTGACTATTATTAATAATTAATCACAGTTTCTGCATATCACAAATAAACAGCATGTAAACTCATCGTGTTGTGTAACAGCTGCTAGGACTAACAGTAATGAAAGCATTGTGGTGAGATATCTGGAGCCTCTGTAAGTATAGTTTTGCATTTATGATTTTAATAATTCATGTCCTTTTCCTCATCTCACAAATCATATCTAATCGGTTAAGTGAGAAACCATTATAGTTGTTGATATGCTTCTATAAGACTCAGTGCTCAATTATCAATATTAATGACAGCATGGATGTGTTTCATCTCACGCACGAGATAATGTGCACAAATAGCATTACTCCTCATCGGCGAGTTATTACTCTAAAATTACAGATAAGACTTTAAAAAGCAAGAGACTTATCATTCGCTTTCCCCATTGATTCCAATTTAAGGAGCTTTTGCTTTTAGTAAGATTTCAGCTATAACTGAATGAGACAATTATGTGGGCACATAAGATTTTGGGTGTGCATTGAACAACTCAAAAACATAAACAAATGTAACCACAACACAGTCTGACAAAGCTTGGGTTTGTGCTTTCTGTCAACCATGCAAGCAGAAATATATATAATTCGCTTTCTAGATGTCTTCATCTTGGACTTCCCCTCAATGAGTCATAAGGTCATTTTAAAAACTTTAGATCATTTCACAGTTTATTCTCATAAAAATAACAGACACATAACAGAGCAGAAATGATTCATATTATTTTCCTATTTTTCTAACTTGTTTACTTCTGCACATAATCTTTTATGACAAAAGTCTTGGTTTGGTTTTCCTCTATCAAACACGAAAGTGCAGATTTACTTATTTTCACTAACAGTTTTGTTTGGTCAGGAAAACTGTTTTTGCAGACCATTAAGTATGATGAAAGTATTACGAAATTCTCATGCACCGCATTTCATCAAACTGGAATCTTAAAGCTAATGTGTGATCATCTCTTTGCATGTTCGCAGAGACCACCGAAAGTCAGTCAAAAAGTTAAAACTTTTCCTAAACACTGATACTGAAACATGCTTTGAATTCTTTTTAATCAGCGCAAATATGCTTTTTAAAAAATGCTAATCATTTCTATTTTGTCAAGAAATTATTTCTCACATAGCGTCAAATCTTAAGGAAGTGAGTATTATTATGAAATCTGACGATTTTGATTATGCGTAACCTTTTATCAGACTGGAGCCATGTATCATTGCATTTACCTACTACCCCGTCTCACAAATTTAGTCAGAGGGCTGCTGGGATGTGAAATTATATTACTTGTAATTTATGCTGAAATTCAATTGTCCTTTATAAACTCAATTCAAACCAGTGAATCAGCAATACGTTTGCAATGAGCTCTGAGTCATAATGAGCCACTGTAATACTTTAATATTCTTTCACCTACTATTAATTATCATTTGTAAATAATTAACATGGGTAGCATTATTCCAGATCACTGAAGGGTGAAGGTGTTTGAGTCTGGTTTCAGCAAGACTATTTAAAACAATATCAGTCTGTCAGCACCAAGAGTGTTTGTGTGTGACAACCACAGTCTAACTGATTTTCACAAGAATTAATACACTCCAAGAAAAATACACTGCAGCTATCTAAATCTCACACTGGAAGTTACTGTTCATGCAGAAGCTCTGGGGGAGATGAAATGATTATGGAAGCATGTCATGTGCCACCAAGATCTTGGGTTTGTTCCACAGAAACACTAGATCTCAGTGAGCTGTAGTGTCTTTTTCAAAATGCTAAATGCTTTCATGCACTGATAAAGTTCTTTGGCATTTGCTATCATGAATACCAGCTTCTCCAAGACAGGTCAAAACCTCTTCATTTTTATCACCATTCCTCTCTGACAATGAACTAAATATGTGGTTACTTAGAAACCATAACATCCCCATGCCCAGTGACATGAACTATAAAATGCAAGCATCCATGATGTTCTTTACTTTGTCCAATTCTAGCCAGCTGGTTGTACATCTTGTTCTTTTAACAGGCTCAAGCGGCAAACAGTGCAAGCAGATTAATATCTTTTTTCTAAAACCTCAAATCAAAAGAAACAAATGATAAAATAAACAATAGTTCTATTGTTTACTTAAAAAATATTCTTCAGCTGCAATTAATTCAGCTACGATTTTTCTTTTAAGCCAAAAATCATTAAGATATTAAGTAAAGATCATGTTCCAGGAAGATATTTAGAAAATTTCCTACCGTAAATATATCAAAACTTAATTTTTGATTAGTAATATGCATTGCTAAGAACTTCATTTGGACAACTTTAAAGGTGATTTTGTCAGTATTTTGATTTTTTTGCACCCTCAGATTCCTGTATCTCGGCCAAATATTGTCCTATCCTAACAAACCATACATCAATAAAAAGTTGATGATGTATAAATCTCAAATTGACCCTTATGACTGGTTTTGTGGTCCAGGGTCATAAATATATCAATAAAAAATATCATTCTAGTGTAATTTATTGCAGTTAAATGATATCTAATGTATTAACTGTTTTATTCAAGTCAATTATTCAATCAGTTACTATTTAAAATAACTAAATGAACCTAAATACATTAAATACATTTTTATGGGATAGATCAAGTAGAAATAGCTCTTACTTGTGTAATTAATTAATATTAACATTAAATAGTTTAATCTGTTTTTTTATCTTTTACCTCTTTTTATATAACAATATGTTTTTATTTATTTATTTATTTTTATTACATTTAGAAAAGTTCAATAAATGCATCCTGGGCTTGTCAGTAAAATCACTTTTCTTTATCCTAATAATATACTGTAAGTCTTACCATTAATGGCAGGGAACAAATGACAAATATGACTGTCATGAAGACCAGGAGAATGAGATGTTCCACCTCCTCTGCCCATGAGAAGTACCTCCTGTCCCTTTTACTCCGGGTCTGCACTGATCCTCGGTTCATTTTGCGCCTCCGGTACATTAACACCAGATGGTAAACTACAAAACAGTTGCATGCCACTATAACTATAACAATGAGCAGCATCACAGTGGCATAAACGTTGGCATAAGCCCGGTCCTCAATCCCCTCTGGATTCATGGCAATAAAACACCACGTCCCGGGACAGTATTGCACATATTTCCCAAAGCCCGCAAATGGCATTAAGCAAAATAAAAAGCAGACCAGATAAATGCAAGGGATGGTGATGTATCCGCAGCGTTTGGTGACGTGCCTCCCGTAGTGGTACGGGTAACCGATGGAGAGGCACCTCTCCAGTGCCATGGCGAGGAGGATGGAGAGCGTCGCCAGACTGAAGAAAGTCATGGCAAATCCGAAATATTCACACACCGCACGAGTCTCGCTCAGCCCGACCAGTGTGGTGTTGGTTAAGTATGCAGTCTGCACCAGGGGACTGATCAAGCAGGTTCCCATTAGATCCGTAATGACCAGCGTGGTCACCAGCAAATGGAACAGAGACTGTCTCTGCCGGTTCTTCTCTTTCCTCCTGCGGAACTCCAGGAGAACCAGTGCAACCAGGTTCCCGAGAACTCCAGCTGCGAACATCATCGCGCTGATGGTCGGGCCACCGTTCTGCTCCACGCTCAGACTTTCAGTACAGTTTTGTTTTGCTGTGCCCATTACTGCCAGAGATGTGCTGACACTCCTGTTGTAGATCTTCTTGGAACTTCTTCTCAAAGTTCTCCAAGCTTCCTTGAATTAGCTTAGGTTGGCATGATTGAAAGCGAACTCTACATTAGAAAAACTGCATTTAGTCCTTGTTTCTTGTCTAGAATGGTTCACCAAAGTAAAGGAATGGAGTTTATCAGTGTAAGCATGGTGTGCGCCAAAAAACAGATCCATACAAGTATTTCAGTGCCTCTGGAGTCAGACAGACTTGCCTATTTGCCTGCCCCATGCTCTCGAAGGCAAAGAGGCAGTGGGAGAATGTAGAGCCATGAGTTCCTCCGCTGAATGAGCCTTTGACTGGTGAAACAACGTCATTGTCTTGACCCCACCCTCCACACACACACACACACACACACACACACATACAGATCCAGACACAGCAATGAGAAATTCAAGCTTCCTTAAAACCTCATGTTCCGTTGAGACTTTATTTCCTGATTGTTTGTGGTCCCAAGGTGCTCTGTGCAGTGTGTGTATACAAATAAATAATATTATTAAAATAGCTATTATAATACTAAAAAATGAGCTTGAATGAGTCTCTTAAAGGTTACATGTGATATAAAAGTAATTAAATTTGCCTTTATGAAAGAATGAGCTTTAAAATGCCCTCTGATTAAACAATGACCACTAAATGACCAATAACTAAATAATTAATAAATACTCAAATAAATGTATTTATTCTCCAAAATTTTGCGCTCGAGTTCTCAAAAGAAATGAAAGAATCCCAAAAGTTATAGTGGTTTCTGTAAAAATGTTAGCAGCACAACTTTGTTTTCAACATCGTTAATCATAAGAAATGTTTCTTAAGCAGCAAATCAGCGTATTAGAATGATTTATAACTTTTGAAAATGGCCCATGAAAGTTTATCTTCATACCCAACAGCTCAGTTGGCATCATTTCTGCGGTCATCTTTTCTTTATATTTACATAATTAAACCTACTTCCTTTTGCTATAACAGACATTTGTGAATGCTGAACGATGTTAGAATTTTCCATGGCTTGAAGGTTGGGCATGCACATATCCGAGCTCACAACATGCTTCTACACGTCTTGCCAGAAGGGAATTTTGTGCTTTTTTACTTTAGGGCTTCCTGGTCCTTTCTGTGCAACGTTTTATGATTTGATAAAACAGCATTTACACATTTACAACAACATTTTCTTCTATATACTGCCGTGTTTTAAATGTTTTGTTCATATTATTTACTATGTAGGCATATTTCAGCCCATGTAACTCTTTTTTCCTTGATTGTGAAACTTCTGTTAGGCCTGCTGTGGCAGTGATGGCTGTATTTGTAGAGCTCTCCTGAGTCCTGCACCATATTGTCTGATGTTAATAAGCATATGTAAATACACTGAATGGTTACAGCACAAATAGCTTGTTATGCTCACACTGACAAGCCAAACATGGTTATGAACATGTCATGAAACTTGAAACGTCTGGATCAGATTCACTGAAATTGAGGAACATCACAGGAACATCAGGACACGATCAAATTCCAGTTACGTTAAGCAGACAAAAAAACAAGGAAGCCTTTTTCTACAGTTTATGATTATAGGATGAATAAATGAACCAGACAAGTCACTTAAAACAAATACATTTGAACAGTAGAGGAGTGATAAGAAAAGTACAAAAAAACGGAATACTTTTACGGGGTTACACATTAATCCAGGCGTTAATAGTTAGGTTTGGTGTTATTTGTTTTCATCTTGCGCCCTCTATATTTCAAATAAGGTACTGATCTATATATATATTTTGACTTTTATTCAACAATGATGCATTAAATTGATCGCAAATGACAGTAAATACATTTATAATGTTACAAAAGATTTCTTTTTCAAATACATGCTGTTCTTCTGACCTTTCTAAATCCTGGAAAAAACGAAACAGCGCAACTGTTTTCTTATAATAATAAAAAGAAATGTTTTTTGAGCACCAAATCAGCAAAGGATCATGTGACACTGAAGACTTTTTTTTAGTAGACTAAAAAAAAAGTATAGTACTTTTTTATGGCATATTCAAATAGAAAACAGTTGTTTGTAATTGTAATGATGTTACAATATTACCATTTTTACTGTATATTTGATCAAATAAATCTTACCAACCCAAACTTTTTAACATTATTGGGTATTAAATCAAATGACCTCAAATGTGATCTTTTGTCATTGCTTGAACTGTTTGACAAACATGTGTTTAGGAAAGTGCTGTGGTGGTGTTTGTTGTTATTCAGTGATCTGAGAGAAGATAATATCCAAATGGCCTTTCACCCTTAGGCGCCTCTTGCCCTGTTGGACACTAAACATCTTTTGTTAGTAGTTAAACAAGTGTCCTTGGATACTGTTTTAATTTATTCATGTATGTATTAGGCTAAATAATTATTTCAGTTAGTAAGCATTAAAAATTTACAAAGTAAATCTTTCAGAATTTTTTTATTTCTTTTATTTAAATGTTTACATTTATTTATTTTTCACTCATAGTTTAAAGACTAACTTACCAAAATAAATAAATAAATACATTTTTCAACATTTCAATGGTTTCATTAACTTTGTTCTGAGTCTGCCATACAAACTCTGACCTGTGAGTGATCATTTCTCTTCACTCAAGATCAGATTCAGTTTGATTAATTGCTCAATTTTCATGCATTGTTAACAGAAGAATTTGTTATAAGAGAAAAGTTTAAGCACAACTCAGAAATAGAAATATTGTTCTAGACTTTATGATTTGTGCCATAGGCCTCCAAACGTTATTTATTTAGTTAGTTACCCAATTTTCAAATTCGATGTCCCTATTCCAACAGTGTCCAATATTCATATGGGAATGGCCACTAGATGGCACCACAAACAAGAAAGAGATGGTGCGTAGTTTTCAAGATGAATGAACAACCGCGAAATGTGTCAAAATAATAAATCATTTACACAAATATGCCTCATACACAAAAGAAAGAAAGTAGGCCTATGTATTGTGCAGTATTCACAATGCAAATGCGAACATAATATTAACTGAACTAAAAAACGAGCAGTGTGAATATTCACGGTCATTGAGTCTTTGATGAGCCTCAGCAGTGATTTGTGACACTCATCCATTTGTTATCAGCATTCTTAAATTGATTAAAGACGATCTAAAATAGTTCTCTTTCAGACTGAATAATTGGATTAGTAATTGGATTAGCCAAAAGCAATCTTAAAGCTATTCTCAGCAAAAACAGGAAAAGGAAAAGTGATTATTAAAGGATATTTTATAGCTACGTTTCTATAAAATAAAACTTAAAAATAATATAACACCTACATTTTATGATATATTCATTCATTTAAATAGAATTCCTAATAAATTTCGCTATTAAATAAATTAAGACATCTTTTTCCCCCAAAGTCTCTTCTCTTATAAATGTAATGATATTCAGATGATGTCCCGTGTGTCACCCGTCAGCCAATCAACGTCCGCGTGTCCACCCCCTCCCGTTCAATGCCTGGATCACAATCTTCCCAGCTTCATGAAACTCAACATCAGCACGCACTGAACTCATTCAAACTGAGTGTGCCGCATGAATGCAAGCTGTATGTGTACCAACTGTTCATTAAAATGACCTGGGACAAAATAGCAGTCTTATTTTTACAACTTTCGTGGACATTTCAGCATGTCACAGCCATTCACAGACATGACATCTATCCATATGGGATGTTTTACAGCGATGTTGCTCTGCAAGAAGGGGACGATGAGACTTCTAAAGTGATCACGCTCACCAAACCCATGTACTTCTATGAAGCGTCCTTCAATAACTTATATGTGAGTACATTGTTGTTGTTGCTGTTTTGCCTTTATTTGCCTTAAGAAATCTCATATCCCTCTGGGAATATGAGTAAAACTGTTAAAAAAAAAAAAATTAAAAATTAATTGCTTTGTTGTATGAAATTAATTTTTTATTTAATGTCTGTATAACTTGTGTTAAGAAAGTAAGAATGTCTGTCATTCCTTCTTATTTTTTAAATTTATTTTTCTTTTTTTATTTTCATTATTTAAAAGTTTTCTTTAAAAGTTTAAATGTTCTGGTATCATTAATTAAATTCAAAGTGGTCAAAAAGCTTATTGCTATTAGTTGTAACTCTGATTTTATACTAATTGTAAGAATTTGACCCCAAAATTAGAACATTATAGACATTTCTTGTTCTTTCTTGTGTCAGGTGGCCACCAATGGAATCATCTCAACTCAGGATCTTCCCATGGAGAAGCAGTATGTAGATGACGGCTTCCCCACCGACTTCCCTGTCATCGCCCCCTTCCTGACTGACATTGACACCAGCAAAGGAAAAGGATCCATCTTCTACCGGCAGACGGAGTCTCCTACCGTGCTGAAGCGGGCGGAAGCGGATGTCAAGAGAGGCTTTCCAGATGCTACGTTCACCCCAACCCATGCCTTTATTGCCACCTGGGAGAATGTGTCTGCTTATGAGGAGGTCACCCGCAGCTCCAGCCCATCCAATCGGGTAAGAGAACTTCTTAGAGCAGTACTAAATGTGACCCTGGAGGTCTGGCTTGGAGTTATCAAAACTGGTCATCTGTGGTCTGTCCTAATCTCAGTCCTAAAGGGTGTCTGAACGTACAAAAGCGTCTCCCACTTACCTGCTAATCTATCCCAAAGCTTTTAATTTTACCTGCCGTTCACAGGAACAATTGGTGGGATTGAATTGCACCTAATTATCCATGTCACCACAGTGATTAGTAATTAAGACTTCTCAACACCTCACATACCACAGAAATGCTTGGGAAGGTTTTAGATGATTAAAACCACAGCGGTTCTCAGGGGTCTAATGGGCTTTTTGAATCCAGTATAGTGTTTTCAGTCAGTGTTGTTTGGGCATCAAGCACATTACCTGAATTGTTTATTGTACAAAAATGCCCTAAAATCAAACATTTATTTCTATTAATGTTGTCTATTAATATAATAAAATGTTGTAATATAATAAAGATTATATTTAATAATACAGTAAAATATAACAAAATAAATTAAAATTGTTTTTAGTGAAACATTATAAAAAATGGCAATCCTAGTTTATTTGCTATGCCAATTATACATAATTATATGGTGCATTTTATTTGCATTTAGCACTGATTTTCTCTAATGTCCATCAGAATAGCCCTGCAATCCGTTATGAGTCATGATCCACCAGTTGGAGTTGCTTTATAGTATTAGACACAAAATCTGATGGTAAATTGTGAAGTGAACACTAGTGCATAGACGTCTGAGGCCAGTAAGACTTTTTTTAAAAAAAAAAATTAGTACTTTTTATTCAGCAGGGACGCTTTAAATCATCAAAAGTGACAGCAAAGACATTTGAAATGTTTCAATTACTTGCTGTCCTTTTGAACTTTCTATTCATTGAAGAATCCTAAAACAATAATGGTTTCCATGTTTTTTTAACCACTACATTCTAACAATATTTTACAGTATTGCTGTTTTACTATATTTTTGATTAAATAAATGCAGCCTTGGTGAGCATAAGAGATGATTGTTTCAAAAATATTATAAAAAAGTAGTGCTGTCAAACGATTAATCGCGATTAATCGCATCCCAAATAAAAGTTTTTGTTTACATAATATATGTGTGTATACTGTGTATATTTATTATGTATATATAAATACAAACACATGCATGTATATATTTAAGAAAAACATGTTATATTTATATATTAAATATATTTTTATATAATATAAATTATATGAATATAAATATAAACTTTTAAATACATGTAAATATTTTCAAAATATATACTGTATGCGTGTGTCTTTATATATACAAAATAAATATATACAGAAGACACACATATATTGTGTAAACAAAAACTTTTATTTTGGATGCGATTAATCGCGATTAATCGTTTGACAGCCCTATAAAAAAGTCTTACCAACCCCGGACAGTCATGTACGTATGTGCTGTCAAATATTTATAGGCACAAAAGCCGGTTTTATGTTGTTTATAAGGTCACATTCAGACCATATTTTCACAAAAGAATACTTAATTTGGTAACACTTTATTTTAAGGTGTCATAATACAGAGTAATTACCTAATTAAGTACTTAGTAGTAGCCGTTGTACTTACATGAAACTAAATGTATTTACCATGTAACTAAGTTATGGAACAGCCTGTAATTACAGTTTGTAATTATGTAGATGTAATAGGCAGCTACTGTTACACATATGTAACAGTCTGTTACACAGCTACTAGTACACTTAAGTACAATCTTGATACACTTTATTTTAAGTAGCTTATGCCTGTGTAATATTCTGTAATTTTAATGTAATTAGAAAGGTATTACATGTATTTTAGCTGTGTACTGGTGGGTTAAATCAAACTAAGGTGCAGCTGGATAAGGTGTACAATATAGATACATATGAAGTACACTTAAGTACAGTCTTGATACACTTTATTTTAAGTAGCTTATGTTTGTGTAATATTATGTAATTGTAGTGTAATTAGAAAGGTATTACATGTATTTTAGCTGTGTACTGGTGGGTTAAATCAAACTAAGGTGCAGCTGGATAAGATGTACAGTATAGATACATATGAAGTACACTAAAGTACAGCCTTGATACACTATTTTAAGTAGCTTATGTTTGTGTAATATTATGTAATTGTAGTGTAATTAGAAAGGTATTACATGTATTTTAGCTGTGTACTGGTGGGTTAAATCACACTAAGGTGCAGCTGGATAAGGTGGACAGTATAGATACATATTAAGTACACTTAAGTACAGTCTTGATACACTTTATTTTAAGTAGCTTATGTCTGTGTACTTACATTTATAATTACGTTGTATAAAGTCTGCAACACATATGTAACAATCTTTTGGTTACATAAGTAGCTGTGTAACAGACTCGGTCTGTTACATATGCGTAACAGTAGCTGCCTATTACATCTACATAATTACAAACTGTAAGTACAGGCTGTTCCATAACTTAGTTACATGATAAGTACATTAAGTTTTATGTAAGTACAACAACTACTACTAAGTACTTAACTAGGTAATTACTCTGTATTATGGACACCTTAAAATAAAGCGTTACACTTAAGTTTATTAGTTCAGCGATGTTACAGGGGTCTACAGTTGTTGGTGTGTAAGTGGAGTGATTTCAGCTGAGATGGAACTGAATTCTGATGTTTTTGGTGTATTCTTATGGGCATTAATGAATGGGTCATTCTTCAAGCCTCTAGTGCACATTCGGCTCTCTCATTAAGACAGCTGAGCAGAAACAGCTGCACTGCTCATGAAGTATTATCATTTGTTATTCATTGGTTCCGGAAGCAGCATTTCTTCTCTTGTTTGGGTTGCATAAGGCCATGTTCGTGTTTGTATTCTCAGAGCAATAACTATTATCAGGGTTTTCCCTCTATCTATCAGGAATGTACTCTATGGCACTGGCTCACAACTGCTGGATGTTCTGATAGAGTTGCAGAGAAAGAACAATGCTAAATGCAAATAATAAAAGCCACTATTACAGTATGTATTACATGTTACAATATTTATCATCACAGTCAAAGCTAAATGTCACATACTAAATACTAGTGTGGAACTTAAGCTGTCATAAAAATAGATACTCCACATTTAGATGTTTAATACTTGTGATAAATTGGCTCAATACTATTGGCCTCCTGCTATTTGGCTCATGCAGGGTTACGGGGTGCAAAGTCAAACCGCAGTCATCTTTCTTGACTAAAGAGTTGCATGCTTTCAGAACTGTTTACTATCTTAAGCAATGTTTGCTTGCTAAATTTTACTTGATTGCAGTTGAAGAGCTTTAGGCCAAAGAGCTTGTTTGAAGAAAGCACATCCTTGAGTTGATTTACTACGTTTCCGTTTAGTCTCTCCACAGAGAGTTTGCTGAAGCTCAGGGGGTCTAAATGGTGAAATCTCTGGATGATATCTTATGTTTGCCTTTGGGATTTAAACCACTTTATCTAGTCTTGTGTCTCCTCCAGTCCACCATATGTCTGTCTGTCTGCAGACGTCTCATGGATAGAAGAAGTAGGGGCTTATGGAGTTGATACTCCATGAATGGAGGACACATAGTACCGATTCAGTTTTAAAGTATTCAATTTCTATTTTCATTTAAAATACTTTATTGGCACAATTCTATTTACATACAGTATTGCCAAAGAATTATGCACAAAACAAGTTACGAGATAAAAGATAGAAAGAAATGTACAACAGAACAATAAAAATAAAAAAGGAAAGAAATGAATCAAAATAAATAAATAAATAAAAAACAAACAGGCCAAAAGTTTGGAATGATTAGGATTCTTTAGTGTTTTTAAAGGCTGCCAACGCTGCATTTATTTGATCAGAAATACAGTAAAACAGTAATAGTGTGAATTATTGTTGAAAAATGTTGAAGACAGTTTTGCTGCTTAATATTTTTGTGGAAACTGTGATTCACCACTATTTAAAAATTGGCAAAAAATGTTAAAATGAATTCTTTTGTTACGCAAGGATGCGTTAAATTGATCAAAAGTGACAGTAAAGACATTTATAATGTTACAGAAAATTCTGTTCTTTTGAACTTTCTATTGATCAAAGAATCCTGAAAGAAAATGATATTATGGTTTTCACAAAATATTAAGCAGCAAAAATGCTGATAATAAAATGAACCATTATTAATACAGTAAGTGAGACAAATACTGTAATAATGTTGATAGTATTGTTGTTGTGATTGTGACGATTACTGTAATAGTATTGATGTAGTACCATCTCAAGTCCATAGACCCCTTCATTGTGGGGTCCTAATTTTTCTTTTGGTACTATAACATCTTTAAATAATCTTGTTTATGGGTGTGTTTCTGCACTGCTTCGAGGCAGTGTGGTCCTGCAATTAGGAGTTTGAAGCTGAAGGCAGCAGGGTTGGGTGAGGGGATCCATGAGGGATGCATGCTGGGGAATGAGGCAGCCCGAGGCTCTCTGAAAGCCAGATGCAGCATTGTCTCTCTGGAATTGGGGGGTTGTTTTGTGGAGGTGATGGCTCCTCTCGGGGACAGCTTGGATTACTAAACACAGGAGAGGAATTTCACACACATCCTTGGTGTGTGTACGTGAGAGACTGGAAAGGGGGAAGGGCTTCTTAATATCTGTGTTGAAACTTCATTAGGATGTCTTGCTAGAAAAGCTTATACTTAAAGGGATAGTCCACCCAAAAATGAAAATTCTGTCATCATTTATTCACCCTCAAACCTGTATGAGTTTATATATTTTTCTACGAAACAAAAAAGAAGATATTTTGAAGAATGTGGGTAACCAAACAGTTTCGGTTCCCATTGACTTTTTGTCCATATAGTGGTCAATCTTAAGTCAAATGAAACAAATTAAAACTGTTTGATTACCAACAGAATATCTTCTTTTATGTTCCACAAAAGAAAGAACGTCATACAAGTATGGAACAACGTGAGCATGAGTGATGACAGAAGTTTCATTTTTGGGTGTACTATCCCTTTAAATCAACATGAAATCCAATTAGACCCAGTTTATAGTCATAACAGACATTCCTTGTCTTGTTGGGGAACAGTGCATCATTAATATCAAGTTATTTTGAATGAAAAATGGTCATTTTTAATCAAAATGTAACCCAAAATGTAACGCAACTTTCCCCATATTTGCAGCAAATGCACCAAGCCTCCTTATTTATATATCATATTTCACTTGGAAATATGTTAAATTGCGTTACATTACGATGTAAAATGGGTTGCAAACAGCCTTATGTTGATTGCAATTTTGGAATCACAGAAAAGGATAGTTGGGAACTTTAGTTAGAATCAGTGTTTTAATTGAAACAAAGCTGAAATAAAATTAAATAAAAATATTAGATGAAGAAATTACAAATGTTTCATTAGCAGCTACCTAAAATAAAACATGTTTAAGGTGAAGTGCTAAAATTACTAAAATAAACTGAAATAAAAATAAACTAAAGCTAAGTAGAAATAATTAAATATAAATAAAACTAATAACTTAAGCTATAATTCACATGAAAAAAATACATATAAACATACTCACACACACACACACACACACACACACATATATATATATATATATATATTAAAGCTAATTCGGAATACTAATAAATACTGCAATAGTATATAAATAATACTAAAATAACATGAGTAATACTAAAATAACTTGACATGGCCAAGGGTGACTTTAGGCTCCTAAAATGTTTTTAGTGATCTATTAAATGCAGTAAAACTAGGTGTGAACAACAACTAAAGGGGGCAAGAGACAGTACTGAGGCACATTTGGTGGGCTTGTAAAATCAGTGAAGTTGTTAGAAACACCATATTTGGAAGCTCTAGATGGTAGAGTACTGATTAAGATATACAGAAAACAAATCTCTTTTAGAGACCACTTTGTCCAAAAGTAAGGAGAAGGAAGTTAAGTAAACTATTTTAGATAGATTTACAGTATATAATGGAATATTTACAGGTGATATGTTTTGAAGGTTTTATTACCTTCTAAAGTGCTGCACAGATTCTGGAGTAATGGTCTTTTCTCTTCAAGGTAAACACATTCCAAGTGGTGCTTGCGTACAATGAGAAGGATACTTATGCACTCTTCCTATATCCTGAGGATGGCCTGCAGTTTTTTGGGACACGGCCCAAAGAATCTTACAATGTCGAAATTGAGCTTCCAGCTCGTGTGGGCTTCACCAGAGGAGAGCTGTCCTTCCTCTTCTTTTCCCGGACAGAGGGGCCATACTACAGCGTCACCAGCGATGAGCAGTCCGTCAAAAACCTTTACCAGTAAGCATCAGAGGAATTACCATTTTAAAATGGGGCTTTGTTCAAATAAAATAACGTTTTCTTTTAGAAATAATTCAGAAAATTACAAAAAAATGTTATTATATTCAAAAGTTGAAAAAAATTCATTTATTTGAAGTCTTTTGTAACATTAGAAGTATCTTTACTGTCACTTTTAACCAATTATTGCATCCTTGCTGAAAAAAACAATACAATCTTACAATAGTGTATGAACACAGAAAAACAGAACAGTAAATGTTTATTTGATATACATTTATGAATTTATATTAATAGTATTCCATATTTTATATTATATTGTAAATTTTGATATTATATTACATTATAAAATAATAACAGTAATTTAAAGAGTTTTCTTTGATTCATTTTAAAATAAATTTGAATTGCCATGATTAAAATGATAATTTTATAATTTAATATTATAACTCTCTTCAGAAAAGGAAACATAGGAGAGCGTGGAGTTTGGCTCTTCCACATTGGAAACAGATATTCCTTCCAGAATGTCGTTCCTGCACAGCATGAGGCTGTTTTCACCAAAGCTTCGCCAGTCCAGGATGCTGTGTTCCCTGATGAAGACTATACAGACACAGATGAGGAAGAGTATGATCCCATCGATCCTGACTTCCAAGATCCCACCACAACGGAGTTTCTTGAGCCAGAGGAAGACTCCTCAATACTGGAGCGTCTCAACCAGGAGGTGCCCCTTGGTCAGTCTCCCCCTCAGCTCTCAGATTCTGGTCCAGGCGAGTTTCCTCAGCCGGATCCCCATAACCTCCCCCCGGAGGACGTGACCCAGCCCCAGCGGCCATTACCAAAGCACGCAATTCTGCAGGTGTACCCAAACCGTGTGAATGACGTCCCGCCTTCTGGTGGTCAAGTGTTCAGTGTTGAGGAGAAAGTGAACTTTGACTCTGGAGGTGAGAGTAGAATGATTGTGATCCACAGCCAATACTGATATATATGGAATGAACCTTTGCTAAGCGCCGCCCTAAAACTGTTACTGACCAATCGTACTTTAGCAACTGTTGCCATCTGCCATCTCAGACAAACTTTTTCTTATTTCTAATGTATGTTAATTTGTGTTTAGATACCAGTGTTGTTATTGTTAACTAAAAGTAACAAATTTTAAAACTAAAAATGTATTTTCTATAATTGAAATAAACCTAAATAAAACAAAATATAAATATTATATGAAAAACTTAAACAAAAATGAAAAATGAAAAAAAAGCTAAATAGAAAAAACAAAAACTAACAAATGATAAAACATGAAAATAAAAATACTGTAAAAATAAAAACTGTAAAAAAAAACAAAGTAAAAAATGTATTTATTTATTTATAATAATAATAATAATAATAACCTAAACAGAAAAAATGACAACATAAAATTTATAAAACTTAAAAACTGTACTGTAAAAATAAAAAACTGTTAAAAAATTAAAAACAATAACTCAAAATATTAATAATAGTATATAAATAGTACTGAAATAACACTATTAGCAACTATCCAGTAGTTTATCCATAATTATTATACACTGAATAATATTACATATGTTTTTGTCACTTAAGAACACTTTTAGCTTTGCAAATTAACATATACTTTAATATTTGCAAATGGACACATAATTTGCTGAGCATTTACACCAACGAAATTACACAATTTTATACAAAATTCATTTCTTTTTTTCTCTTCTCTTCTCTCCAAAACACCATTAATGGCCAAAAAGAATATCAGTTAAATACAAAAACCTTAAAATTCCCATACATGGGCATGCATGCAAGTATTATTATTATTATAAGTCTATCATTTTTTTAATGCACCATTACTTCGATTCATATATGATTTGAGTCAGTATTGTGACTTCTTATTACTCAGTATTATCTATCTAAACAATCCAGAGAGAACTCAAGACTGTGTAGGAGTTAACCTATGACTTATGACTGAGTTTGACTTTACTAGCCTATTTAAGAGCAATTTGTCTCTCTTTCCGCTCTCTCCTGCAGTCATCCATTACTCAACCGATAATAAAGAGACATGTGAGCGCTACCAGCAGCAGTGCAGTCAGAACGCACGCTGCACAGACTATTCCACCGGCTTCTGCTGTCACTGCAACTCAGGGTTCTACGGCAACGGCCGCCACTGCCTGCCAAACGGTAAGACTGCTGTAAAAAGAGCCGTTGTAAAAGCTACACATAACATGACCTTGTTCTGAAAGTATGAACAACATTCGCAGCACATCTCTGGGGATATATTACCAGTGTTTCTCTTTCCAACACACTATTTTAAGAGTAAAGATGTATATTTTTGTAAAGCAAAGGAATTTGTTGATAAAATTTTGATTTGGTATGCAAATTCCAAACAGCTATTTCCTGTCAAACTTGGTCTTTTACTGACTGCTTAACTTGCGTGCCTAGTGGCCGCTAATTGTCTGTAATTGTCGAACGCTTGTGTTAACTGGCTGCGGTAATACCCACAACTTATTCCACAGTCTTTTTATTAAGAGTTGTGGCTGCCACATCAATTTTGTGGGAGGTTTTATGTCGGAAACACTTGATCTTTTGGAAAACCTGAGTGGATTTCCCTAGTGAATCATTCGGCGGCCCTCATGGGGCTTGAGGAACAGGATCTTTTCAAGACAATGACATCACATTGGCCTTGTATGACTGTAATTTACCTGTGAACATCGACTCCATGCTTATGTGTGAAAGAAATCTTGAGCCCTGTTTCAAAGTCAAGTCTGGCTTGTGCTGAATGACATGCATTTGTGTCGGAGAGAAAATATTCAGTGGAAAAGCTTCCTCAGCTGTTGGATATGCATGTGTGTACAGTAGGAGCTTTGTGTGGCCGGTGAGGGAGGTGGTGTAGAGGGAAAACTATCCAAAACCACTCTGAAACAGCTGAGTAACTGGAGAAATTGTAGCTTTTGAGAGCAGTTTGTAGATTAAAGAAATAGTTCACCCCCAAATTTTTTTTTTTATCGTAACAAAACCTTGCCAAACCCCTACTCTCAAACCACACAAACACAAAAAAAAATTTTCATACAGCAAAATAGGGATGTAACGATGCACCCTGAGCTAGTTGAAAATCGATACAAATATGTGACGATTCAAATCGGTTGAGATGTTAAATTAATTGCGATATAGTTGGGGGAAGGAGTCTTCAGAAAAGTTTAGATAATATTTTCCTTCATCTTGTCTCTGTATAATGCATATTTAAATAGTGTTCATAAGCGCAGCTGCTTTGTTTACAGCTGCAAACAAGGAAACACTGTATCGCTGCTGTTCCATAAGCGCCACCTGCTGTCAGAGAGTGAATTTGCATTTTTTTTTAAATTTGCCATTATTGTTTCGCACAGATATTTTATGTAGTATAATTTGACAGAGCTAATAATTTAGATTAAAAAACTGCTCATGCTGCATGTACGCAGCATCTTTGTTTGGATTGTAATTAAAGTACAGTGGTTGCCTCTTATTTGAAATGGAAGCTCCTAATGGGCAATGGATCTCATTTTGTTAAAAATATTTGTGTCAAAAAATCATATAATGAAATCAGTATCGTGAATCGTATCGCATTGTGAGTTGAATGAATATTTACATCCCTACGGAAAAAGCATAGTTTGTTAATTTACTACTTAGACAATATTCCAAATCTTCTAAAGCCATACGTTTTTTTTTTAATGTGAGAAAAGCCTTCCTGTAGCTCGCCCTTTTGCAAAATATTATAACTAATACTTATAGATTGTAGATTTTTTTACTTGTAGATTTAAAAGAATAGTTCATCCCAAAATTAAAATTTGCTGAAAATGTACTCATCCTCAGGCCATCCAAGATATAGATGAGTTTATTTCTTCATCATAACAGATTTGGAGAAATTTAGCATTAATCACTTGCTCACCAATGGATCCTTTTCAGTGAATGGGTGCCGTCAGAATGAGAGTCCAAACAGCTGATAAAAACCTAATCCGCAAGTAATCCACACGATTCCAGTCCATTAATTAACATCTTGTGAAGCGTAAAGCTGTGTGCTTATACGAAACTAATCTTTCATTAAAGGGAACCTATTATGCTCCTTTTTACAAGATGTAAAATAAGTCTCTGATGTCCCCAGAGTGTGTATGTGAAGTTTTAGCTCAAAATACCCGATGGAAAAGACACAAGCGTTTCGGCTCAAAGCCTTCCTCAGCTTCCGCACTCAGGCAGCGTTTGTGTCTTTTCCCATCAGTAATGAATGTAAAATAAAATATAAAAGGAATACTGTTCTCGTGAGTGCGGATCATGATCTCCTATTATAATAGACCCTACTCTTAAAAGCGCTCTTTTATTTCCTTGGACAACCAACCAATCACAGTCTTCAAAAGACTGTCATAGCTAGCAACGGGGTCAGCCCCGCCTCCTCACTAAGATAAAAGTTTTTGTATTTTCCTCCCTCAGAGTTGCTCTCAGATTGGTCCTGAATCGCTTTTAAGCTAAGACTCCTACGTAGAATTTTTTAAGCTAAATTAGGAGCTCTCTGAGAGGATTCTTAGAATCTTTAAGAATACGGGCCCAGGTTTTCAGAGAAAACTCTTAGCTAAAAACTTTTACTGCTATTTAGGAGAACTCTTACTTATAAGATAAAATGTTTTGTAAATATGGGCCCTGACTCAGTAGCTGGGGTTTTTAAGTAATACGCAAATAGCAACACCAGCTGACTAACATTCAGAGGGAGGCAGTGCCTCTTTAAAGCTCATCGCATTGTAGTGAGGTAGGTAATGGGGCGAAAAGCCACATGAAATGAGAAAATGATCTTTGGCTCATTACCCTGGCAATTGTATAATACCTGCCTATCATGTTCTTTTCATCACTATGATTGGCTGGTTACTCTGTCAGTGTGATGATGCCTGCCTCACATGCTCACAAGTGGTCTGCAAACCAAAATCAATGAGTCAAAGTGTTGGAACTGTATAGATTAATAAAAAAAAATAAACGATGTCAGTTGAGGTCATGTCTAAATAAAATTAAACCTGTGGTGTTTTCAAGGGTATCCAAAACGTTTACTGTTCAAAATAATAAATATATTAATAATATAGAGTTCATAGTAACAAATAAATAATACATGAAATTTGCTTTTATTACATTAATTCAGTTATAAATATAATATATAATATTTTAGTATTATTTGACACTACATATATATACAGCTGCAATCAAAATTATTCAACCCAATTCACTTCATTGATCTGCAAGACATTCTGCTTTTGTAGAGAATGTTTTATTCTTTGTAACTTCCAATAAACATTGCCTCTAAGTGTTTACAAACTTCTGAGATCTTTCTATTGAAATCTTGGCCCATTCATTGCTTAAAAAAAGCATCCAGATCATGATAATCTTTGGTTTTCATGTTGTGACTGCTTTCTTCTAAGTTCACCCAATAATTTTAATGAGATTTAAATCTTGAGACCGAAAAGGCCATTTAAGATCATTCTACCGAACTCTCAACCAAGCTTTAATTGATTTACTTTGAGATGGTTTACCTGCTGGACAAGGGCGGCTCTACATGGTGGCCAGGAGTGGCACAGTTCATGGTTGATTCAGTGATGTCATCTTCCAGTTTAGTTTAGTTATGTTCAAATAGTGTCTGTGATATCAAGCTGACCGTCACAATCACTAGCTGGAGTGCCCTGGACTCTGACCAGAGGGCACTCCACCTCAGACTCTTGCCCCTGTACTCTTGACTCCATTTCCCATGTGTTCCTTCTTCTTCTTCTTCTTCTTCTTCTTCTTCTTTGACGTTTTATGGCGGTTGGCAAACCAGCTTTAGGTGCATTTGCCGCCACCTACTATCATCTGTTCCTTGCCACTCATGTTATCTTGTCATGTGCTACCCTTGTCTGTGTGTTATGTTCTGACTGGTTACTTGGTTGAATGTGTCATGTTCTGATTGGTTCCTTGGTTGCATGTGTCTTTTTCTCATTGGTTGGTTTTGTCATGTGTTCTCCTGGTCTAGTGTAAAAGATGCTGGGCGTGTTGACTTGATGCGGCGCTGCGCAGAATGATCAGTGCAGGACATCAAAGTACCTTGAGAGCGATTCGAAAGCATAAGGATCCATCTGCTCTCTTATCGGTCTCGCGGTACTTTGATGTCATACACTGATCATTCTGCACAGTGCCGCTTCAAGTCGAACACACCTGCTCTCACACACTATAGAAGGCTGATTATTGAATAGCCATCCCTTGTTCCTGGTTTCCATGTTTAACCTTTCCGTATTTCCTAGTTTACCTGTGTTTTGATCCTTGGACTGTTTTCTTGTTTTTTAATAAATTTTAATAAGTTTAATAACATTTTAATAACGTTATTAATAAAGCCTTGCATTTGGATCCCCAACTCCGGTGGCCGTGGAGCTTGGCTTACCAATATCTCCACCATATCCAGTTATAATACTTGCCACTCCTGTGCTCTCAGTGCCTTCCTGTTCTGTGATCCCCGCACCTGAGCCATTTCACAACATGGCCGGCACACCAGGGCCTCTCCATGTCATGGAGAGGCCGTGCCAGAGTCTCATCTCAAGATGGCCGCAAGTTCAGAGTCTCTTCTCAAGATGGCCGCCAGTTCAGAGTCTCTTCCCAAAATGGCCACCAACCCAGAGTCCCTTCCCAAAATGGCCGCCAGTTCAAAGTCTGTTTCCAAGATGGCCGCCAGCTCAGAGTCTCTTTCCAAGATGGCCACTAGTCCTGAGTTCCTTCACAAGTTAGCCACCAGTTCAGAGTCTCTTCCCAAGATGGCCACCAGTTCAGAGTCTCTTTCCAAGATGGCCACTAGTCCTGAGTTCCTTCCCAAGATGCCAACATGAAAAAAAAACTATAGTAAACTGTAGTAAATTATAGTATACTGTGGTATATTATAGTATTTACTACACTTTGTTAACATACTACAGCATACTGTAGTACTGGCAATAGTAAGATCATAAACTGTAGTAAATACTGTAGTAAACTATAGTAAATTGTAGTACACTCTAGTGTATTATAGTATTTACTACAGTTTAATTTATACTACAGCATACTCTAGCATTAACTATAGTGAGTTCATAACTGTAGTAAAATTAAGTTTTTACTGTAGTAAACTGTAGTAATACTGAAGTATATTGTAGTATTTATGCACTTTATTAATTTATAATATATCATAATGTAGTATTAACTACAGAGATAATCAATGAATTACTATAGGATAATATGGAAATATAGTGTGTTCTGATGTTAAGTAAATGGTGCTCTCTGTAGCACTCTACTTTTCGAAACCGGTACAGATAGATATCACTTGTATCATCGCCTGACATTTTGTAAGGCAAACAATAAATAAATAAATAAAAGTTACTTTATTTTATTATATGTTTTATTTAGCTTTTTGACAATTATTTTAACTACAACAATTATCAGCACATGCCCTGTCTTGCACTACGGACACACGTGACGTTTCACAGCGCGCTTTGCGCCAGTCGCACAGCCATGCTCTTCAGCAAACAAAGTTTAAGATAATGTTGCAGCAAGAACAATTCATTTCCATCAAATTTGTCCTGTTGTTTTCCTACTAGCCTTCTCCAGACTGCAGGTTTCTTGGTTTCTTGTGTACTTTTCTTGTGTACTTTTAACTGCATATTTTGGGTTATTATCCTGTTGGAGGTAAACAGTATATACATGAGACATTTGTGTTTAATTTCATCACACTTCAGGAGAAATTAAGCATTTTTTAATTAACTGTAAGAGTACCAACAAATTTCTCCACATTTGTTTGTATCTGTGTTAAGTCACCCAAGTTCAGACTGGACTGGACTCGTGTATTTGTCAGTAATCTTTGCCTTTCTTTCAGATAGTGCTACCAGGTAATGTGCAGAGGCTGGAGAGTCTTCTGCAGTCAGGACTGCCTGTGCTAGGCCCTACTCCAGCCAAGTCAACTCCTGATGCTTGTCTGCATCAATAGAGACATGGGCCTGAAAACATTCAGTGACTGGGGTTCAGTCATCAAAAGGCACTCCAGTTAAGCCCTCCATCCCAAGAAAGACTTAGGATATAACAAGTAAGAGTCAATAACAGTTGTAATTAAGACACAAAAAAGTGCATTTACCAGTAATAAATTAACATGTGTGTGTGTTTATGTGTGTGTTTTTCTGGGGGTGCCAAGGCCAGACTCCCATTTCTGCTTGACAGCAATGTCGGGCAAAAGTTAAACAATGCAGCCAAGAACAAAAAAAAAATAAAAAATTACTTCTTAAGATGTTGTTTGGTGTTGTTCATTTTAAGGAATTTGTATGTGCTGTATATGTTGTAGTATCCTATACTGGAGTGTTAGAAAATTTACTACAGTAATGGCTAAAGTAATTTGTCTATATTACTACAGTAGAATTACCACAGCAAATTACCATTCGTAAGTTACTACAATTTACTGTAGTACTTTTACTACAGTATGGTTCAAAAACATTATAGTATTTACTATAGAATTTTTACTACATTTTCTATGGTAAATTTACTATAAATTACTATAGTACCCCCCCCCCACACACACACACTGTGGTGGCTCCCGCTTTCTCTATGAAGAATCACTCTTGAAACCTTGGGGTTTTGATGCCAGAAGATAGACTTTATTTCAAAGAAGACAAAGCCGAGACATCTCCTGCAGGAGAGAATCTCCAGAATTATTTCCTGCATGCTCTTTTATACAGTTTTTTCTTCTAGGCGTGTTCTATACATTATATACATGTTTGTTATGAGATCACGATGCAGTCAGGAGGCCTTAATTTTATGTCCCGTGATAACAAGGGCCCCATTCTATATTTTGCCTAGAGGAAAAACGTGACAAGCAGCTTCCCCCTATGTCTGCAGTTCTCATACAGAATTCTGTACAGCAGGCAAATACACATTATTTATAATAGTAGAATAAGTTGATACATAAATGACTATATTTAC
>JAFVLL020024277.1:0-13715 GCA_021397915.2 Tor tambroides | reverse complement strand
TTAGAGACGAACAGACGACATTAAAAGACATAAAAGCACCGTCTTTGGAACCCGGAGCAGCCGCTGCGTCTGATCGCGCCGCCATTTTGGGATTAAATGTGAACACAATAAATGTGAACACAATAAAACAACATATTAAAGAAGTGTATTGTTTGCAGTTTATTTTTGCGACTTCGGAGCCCCCTAAAGTGGAGTGAATGGATTTCACTGTCGTAAATATATTACTGTCGTAATTACAGTAAATAGCTGTACCTGCTGTACACGCATTTGTTGCTGCCATAAAGCAAATCGCCATTTTCGCGGAATTTCTTACCCGCTGACCAAACGTACAGACTCCCAGAAACATTTGGCAAGAGCCAACTATAAATTAACATTTTAATGAAATATTAAGGTTTAAAATGTTGTAATACAATTTATTGTTGACCAAAAGAATGACTTTTTGTGTTACATTTACATTTTTGCTCTTTTTATTAATTATTTGTGCCTTGTGACATTTTACTGTTTGACAATCCGCTAATCAGTTAATTGTGACAACATGCCCCATAAGGGCATTTTTCAACGGAAATGACAGATGAAATAGTCCTATACCTTTCTTTGTAGCCAAGACTTATGTGTCTATACAGAGAATAAACCTACTGAGACATATTCACTAGATTAAATCTCTCCTTTCAAACAAGACAAGAAAACACCTTGAACATCCTTTGCTCCAAACAGTGGCATCACCTGCTTTTCTTGTGCAGACTGCTCAAGTTCTGCACTTCAAAGTGTCTTTTGCTCCTGAAGTACCTCTAAAAGTGGTATCGAGAACCTCATTTGCATTTCAACAGCATGGGTTAGTATCTTAAAGACCAAAAACCAAGTAAAACATTTCATCCCCCTGCAAGGTTTCTTGTATAAGACACTCTTTACATCACAAATATGCCAAAAATAGCATAGACCTGTGCAGTAAATCATAGGCAAGAGCCAGCGAAGTGAGTTTAATATTTTCCATGCTCAGTTCACACGTCAAGGTCTAGCCATCATCACCGACTGCAACGCACCTGCCACCAAACTCCAACCGCACATCTAATCAAACATTCGTTTAGGCAGCCTGCTCGTTGTGATTTCTTTTTCTATTTTTCCTGAGATGAAAGAGCGTTGTTTTAAATGACAGTTTCTTCTCCGGCCTGCCATCGTTGTCTTGCGTGCTCTGCTCCTTTTATTATCTTCTGTCTGCAATCCTTTTCCCAGGGCCTGAAAACTCATTATACACCCAAATTGATGTGATCACCAGTTCTCAACAATACACCAGTGGAGATTTCTTGGATTTCATTTGTTTTTAAATTACACTGTCATGTTCAAATGGAGCCTGTGGAATTAATTTTGACCCTTAATTGCAACAAGGAACAAAATGTCAGAAAAGCAATAATCTAGTCTGCATAGCGCATGTGTTTGACTGACTGATCTTTGACGAATATCTGGTAAAGTTCAGCTGCTGGAGACATAGCGAGTGAAGGTTATAGCCTGTGTGGACGGTTATGACATTCTCACTCAACATTCAGTGAACTAAAAATGCTTTCACCTCCCCAACCTCCTTTCTCATTTTTTTTTTTATGATGGTAAGTGCAGGTCTCATGGTTGAAAACTCACACAATTTTATAAATGTACATGTACATGACTATATATTAATTGAGAGACCGCTGCAATATTTGTATTTAAAAAAGAACTTGTGAATGTATTTTTTTCTGTTTCTGTTAATGTCATTAAAACGCACATTAAAATGAGTGTTGTCAAACGACTAATCGTGATTAATCGCATCCAAAATAAAAGTTTTTGTCTACATAATATATGTGCTTGTGTTGTGTATATTATGTATATATAAATACACACATACAGTATATATTTTGAAATTATGTACATGTATTTACATGTATATATTTATATTCATATAATTTCTATTATATAAATATAATTAATATATAAGCATAACATATTTTTCTTAAATATATAAATGCATGTGTGTGTATTTATATATACATAATAAATATAGCTATACAACACACACATATGTAAACAAAAACTTTTATTTTGGATGCCATTAATCGCAAATAATCGTTTGACAGCACTAATTAAAATACAATTATTACAAACATGAACACAAAAAATGTTTAAAAATTCAGAACAAAAATTCAGTCATATGACAAATCAGTAGATTTGTCATCCACTATGACTGATTTTTTTCTGAATTTTAAGTCATTTGACTTTTTTCTGGGCTTTAAAGTCAAAAAGTGGCATACTTCCCAGAGAATGGGAGAGAAAAAGAAACAAAGAAAATAAAAAATGCAACGAGCAATTCAAAGCCGGTTGGGCTTAACCAACACAGCCATTTTGTCCAAAAACAGAAGACGTATAGACCATTTTGGCGCGTTTTGTTCAGGCCAAATGGAATAACCTTGAGAAAATCTTGAACGTTCAAACTATTGCATAATCTCGCGTATTCGTGACAAATGATTGTAGCCTACATTTTACTTTAGTTACTTGCAGGCACGTGCAGAGGGGGGGGGGGGGGGGGGGCGGTGGGTGCTTTAGCACCAGCCCCTTTTCCCCTTGATGCCCAAAGTGCCCTTTTGTCAAAGCAATTTTTTTTTTTTTTTTTGTAATTAAACGCCCTTTTTGTGCAGGCTTTCCTGCCCAATCTAACTATTAGTAAAATTAGTTAATAATAGTTTAGCCGTAAATTAAATTATCCACATGATGATCTCACCTGACGATCTCATCCGGGACGATCCCTCACGCCTTTAGGATGCCTTCAGTAACGTCCGCGGGTGCCGGTAAGTGGAGTTTGTTTATAAAGGCTGCTACGAACACCCTTTTCCCATTTTTAATCACAGAATAATTCAGGAAATATATTTTATAGTTTCTATACTAAATGATGCGTCAATCAGTACTGCATTTTTCATATATTTTATTTATTTATTACCTGACAATAACTTGAAAAGCACACATAAACCATATATTTTCGCAATCGTGTGTTTATTGTCTTCACGTTTCATCAGTAAAAACGTGAGTTTGTCCATACGCCAAAAGTTTCTGCGCGAGAGCGCCCTCTGGCTTCGAGTATGAATGAAACATGCACTGCACAAGTGTGTTCAGCTCTCCTGATATTCACATCTCATTTTGGATAAGAATAAAACGTCAGGTCATGTCTCTTAATTTAAATCTAGATTTAAATCTAGAAACCTCTGTGAAAACACATGCTCGAGCTTGAATAAAGTGCGGGGGACGAATTTACATTTTATTAAAATTAATATTAAATAAAAAAAAATGCAGCTAACAGTTCTACACAGCAATAAAAACAAAGGTGCTTGTTCGCTTTCGTTTTTGCTGTTTAATTGGGAAAAGTTTAAAGCACGTCGAGGTGTCTTGTCTTTTTCTATGTTATCTGACTAAAAACTATTAATACTTTGAACTATTACAGTATTTATTTAAAAAACGTAGAGTGCCTTAAAATAATTATCACAACACTGGTAAAACAGGCTTATACTTATTTTCTCGTCCTCCGAATTATACTTATCAATCCTGTTTTTCTAATCATTATCATTCAAAAAATGAATAAATTCAGAACAGGATTAGAATAGAATTCTATTTTAAATAAGACAGAAATATTTTTTTCTACAACAACAACAGTAGTGTTTACAACAGCAAAACCACCATACCCTGTAAACTCAATAACAACAACAATAATAATAATAATAATAATAATAATAATATCATTCCAGAGTAATTAAGAGGTGCAACAAATGTCTTTAACATTTAAACTTAAAATGGTCTTTTCTGTGTTTCTTTTTCAAACCTGCGTCTTGGCATTTGCTGCTGTATCAATACAGAAGCATCTGTTTCGATGCACATATCAGCAAGGAGCACAGCCCTATTAAAAGCCGTGTTCCATGTGCCCCTTTTATACTTTGAGCACCTGCCCCTCCAAAGGTCTCTGCACGGCCCTGGTTACTTGATGGTTTTTTAGCATCACTAAAATAAATTATTTGTAGAAAATGGTAGGCTATAAGCATTTTTCCAACAGGTGAAACCGACGAAAAGATTGGGTTTCTAAGCAACGTTTTAAGTGTATCATTTTTATGATTCCATTTACCATTATTTATTATCATAACTATGTAAATTTCAACCTTATCAATGATGATAAAATTTTCATCTAAATAACGAGACATTTATTTTTTATCAATAATTAACAAGAACACAGTGGCATTAGAGCAGGTACTTGCCAATTAGCCCTAATTAACAATCTTATTAATTAACCTTTCTTACAGCATGCAGAGCTGCCCGTTTGCTGAGAGCTCCAAACAACAGCCAATCGAGTGATGAGCCAAAGGTGCCCGTGAAATCTGCGCGCGGGGGGAAGGATGACGCAAATATTCACATCCACGCAAAGTTTCCCGGCATTTCATCTCGACACTTTCAGCCCATTGTACTCCTGAGGTCCCGTCCAGAGAATCAGACAGCTGCTGCTGCTGCTGCTGCGGGAACAGGGAGTTTCAGCATCCTCCTCCTCCTCCGTCGTTAGTCGAGTTCGGGCTCTCCACCGCACTGTCGGCATCAGCGCTGGAGAAAACACAGCTTTACTGGTAAGATTGCTTTACATATGGTGAAAATGGCGCGCTGTAGAGATTTAAAAAGAACATAAACTGTGTTCTATGTGAAAATCTGAGCAGATTTGTGACGTGAAAACAGTTTAAACGTGTCTAAAGGAATTTCTAGGATTCCTCGCATTTCTGTGTTGAGTAGTTATGCAACTGATTTTCATAATCTGAATCTTGGCATGCCATATGAACTGTCTGTGTGGTTTTGAACTTTCAGATAAAAATAAACCACGGACATATCAGAAAAGCTAAATTATCCTTAAGGTATTATTAAGAAACTTCTGCTTATTAGAAAAGTCATTTAGAATTTGTAAGTAACAATCTAGTGAGCAGTTTGCTCAAGTATCTGAGCATAAAGTCAGTTGGTGCTTTTGTGAAATGTTGATATCTGCTGATGGAAATTATAACTGAAAGGAGGTCAGAGCGTTTTCACCTTTTCCACCAAGTTGGAATTTGAGACTTGATCTAGCTGACAGCTGAACGTGACGAGGAAATAGTAATTCTGGGAAAGAATAATAAGGAAATGCGCCCGAGAGTGGGATTTAAGATGTCTGGCTTGTGCTTGTCAGTGTGCATTGAAATTCTATAATCTCAGAAGATAATGTGTGCTTCCTGTCAAGACTAGACACAAGGATTGTTTGGTTACGCAGCCTCAGAGACACGAGATTAAGGATGAATGAGAAGATGAGAGGTATATTATTGCACTTTATATAGACTAAGAATGATTTCCGCCCTTGTGGAGCGTTTATTATAGTGTCTCCCTCCTGGCGGCTTGATCGACAGGTGTGAAAGGGATCTCAAGGTAACGGTGATTACGGTCTCCTTTTCTCTTAAAATAGACCATTGCTTATTTCCAGAGACTGTATGTCGATTCAGACAGACCCTTCAGTCAAGACCTAGTGAGGGGCCGACAGTTGTCATCTAGCAATAAGTCATCTAAGATTAGTTTTCAGACATCACCACCCCTTGCATTATTTGGTACTGAGTTCAACAGTTTGTACTTTATCATATGGATTGTAAAATTAAAGTCTGATTCTCAACTGGTGGATTGATATACATAAAAATGGGTCGCACATCAGTGGAAAAATGATGCTAAATGCAAAACATAACATGCATCTGACCATGTGATTGCTTAAATTGAGGTAGCAAAATAAATGGCCATGTCAGCTTTTAAAAGGGAGAAGAAATGCCTTGAATATCTTTTGCTTTTGACGCCAAAGGCTCCAATTTAAGTGTAATTTGGATACAGTTAGTCAAACTTGGAATGCATTATGAGAAATTTTAACAAAACTGCAAATGGTAAAAGAAAATATGATGTATTACATGTGGCATAAAAAGTGATTTTGGGTTTGTTCATACTTGTTCAATGTAAAATCTTGTAGAATATAATATACTATGGTCTAATATGTGGTTTTGGATCAGTTTGTACTTGATGTCCAATGTAAACCCTCTGAGACTCTATTACATGTGTAGCAAGGAGTGATTTTAGGTTTGGTTCGTACTTGATGTTCAATGTAAAATCTGCATCTTGCTATGAAACCATTCGAGAACCGTTGCAATTCTCGAGGTGCATTTCTATAGACCTTTCTGTAGCTCATTGATTGTTCATGTACCTTTCATATTTTCCAGCAGAGGATGAGGAGGTTCAAGGTGAAAAGAAAAGTCTTTACGTGTGCTGTGTTGAGGGAGTTCTCAGTGGGCAGAGATCATACATATGTCTGTCTGATGTGAAACCGCGTTAGCCTGTGAGGGGAGGCTTTCCAACCTAAAAAGGTGCTGATGAAAACATCAAAGGTCACTGGATGGATGTAATACATTTTGATGGATTGTCAAACTTCATCAGTCGGATGAAGATGACGTGTCTAGAAAGCACTATTTTTTTTTTTTTAACGACACTTGTGTTATATGCTTTAGCCATCCCCCGGTGCATTTTGAACACCCGTCTCCTAAGGAATGAGGTGACACCGTGAGATTCTTTAAAGGACACCCCGCGGCAATTAGACCGAGGACGAGCTGAAGTTTGAGATGGTGGGTGGGCTGCGTTTTTCCTACAGCGCCTGTGGCCCAAAATCTGACATTAACAAAGCTCAGAAAGGCTTATCAGATTTTTAGTCTTTACGCTTCCCTTTGGTGAAAGACACAGATAAAATGCATCTTAAAATGAAAAGATTCAGTCAAAAATGAAGATCCAATCATCATTTACTCGCTCTCATGTCATTTTAAACATGTATTTGCTTTTATTTGTAGGATACTGTTCATTTCAATATGTAATAGAATATACATGCATATATAATTAGATATGGTGACCATACGTATCGGATGTTTTTGAAAGTCTCTTATGCTCACTAAAGTTGCATTTATTTAATCAAAATACAATAAAAACTGTAATACTGAAGTATATAAAGTATTATTAAACAACTGTTTTCTTTAATATATTTTAAGAAGTAATTTATTCCCGTGATGCAAAGCTGAATTTTCAGCATCATTACTTCAGTCTTCAGTGTCACATGATTAAAATCATTTTAATATGCTGACTGATAAGAAATGTTATTTATGAATCAAAGTTGAAAACAGTTGTGCAGCTCAATATTTTTGTGAAAACAGTGATAGGATTATTTGATGAACGTTAATTTTCAAAGAACAGCATTTATTTGAAATATTTTTTGTAACATTATAAATGCCTTTAATGTCACTTAAGATCAATTTAATGCATCCTTTCTGAATAAAACCATTCATTTCTTTTAAAAAATCGTACTGATCCCAAACTTTTGAATGATTTTTGTAAACACACACACTACCATTCATGTGCATATAATATATATACACACATTTTAAGGATATATAATGAAAGTGAATAGGTTTGAGAGTGAGTAAATGACAGAATTTTCATTTGTGGTGAACTGGAACTAATCCTTTAAGGAATTGTTAGGTATAAATATTTTAGCGTAGCTTTATACTTTCTTCCCTGCTATTTTCATATCCTCCCACATAATAGAATACACCGGAGCAGCTGTTCTACAACCCTGATTTTCCGATAAATTGGCTTGTCTCTGTGTAGTTGGCCTGCCCAGATGGATTTGAACCACATCGCCTCAGGCCACTTTGAGGTATATCAGCAGGGCTATTACCTTCGGTGTGCGTCCTATGTTGTGAATTGCTCTTCCACCATCCTAGGGAGACTCATATTTATGGAAACTTAGCAGTGTTCCTCAGAACTGATGTAAGTCCTTTCCAGCAGAAAGCCAGGCTGTTCCTCTTCAATCAGAGATGCTGAGGGTTTCTCTGGCCATGAACCTGTATCCGTAACACTGTTTTTCAGCTGCCATATGCGGCATGTCATTGTCCTTTTGCCGAAGGTCAAGAGAGCGAGAGCTCGTTCCAAAGAAAGAGAGAGATAATTTCCAGCTATCCCAGGTTGTTGAAATGTGTAATTGCCATCTGTGTAAAGAACATCATCAGCGGAAACGTGTTTGTATGGTTATCAGTATAGCTCAGGGATACACTTCTCGATCAAAATAGGATTCCATCCATGACAGCTACAGTAGATCTATTTTTTATAAAGATTACAGTGGAAAATATTAGATTTTTTACACAGATGTCTCTAGATAGAGACCAGAGTTCTCCTTGAATGGAAATCTCTGGGATTTCTTCATTTGTATTACTATCCATCAGTCAATAATTGAGCAAATTGTTAGATAATTTAGGAAAGCATAGGTTTTTTTGGCTGGTTGTGATGTTCAGATAAAAAGATCAATGTTTTTTTTATATGCTATTTGAGAAAAACAACCTAGAAATGGTTACTTATACACTGAAAAAAAAATTGGTGAAAGAGTTGGTTGAAAGAGTTTCACACAGAATCAGCACAAAGAATTTCACAAAGAATCAGCAAGTAGCATATTGAATTAAACATGAAATTTGAGGAATGAAACAGTTCTCGTAAAACATACTTCAGTAATCTTTGTTTTATTTTAAACTTCAAAAATCATTTTGTCATTCCAAAACTCTCTGTGAAACACAAAAGAAGATATTTTCAAAGTCATTGGACACCCCTGACATTGTATATATAAAAAAAATAAATAAATAAAAAAAAAACATTGTTTGGAAAATCATCAAACGATGACTGAAAATTCATTTTTGGTGCACTGTTCCTTTAAGATTAGATTGGGAAATGTATTTTAAAAGAGAAAAAAATGAAACACTTCAAGAACACAATTATCTTAAGACTGATGGAATGGTTTGATTAGGTTTGATCGCTCACATTATTATTTGTTGACTCAACAGTACCATCAAGAGTCTGTTTAATCAGAGGTTGTGATAATCTCAAGGTCATTATAATGCTGTCAGCTACCCAAGTGACTCACAGCTGCTAATATGAGTCAAATAGCATTCTAATGTCTGCAAGCACAATAAAGTACCAATGAAAAGGTTCCGAAAAAACATTAATATTCCCCCAGAGAAGCAAGATTCTTCTCTCTGTAATACTAGATGCCTGACCAAAGTGTTTGATAGCAGTAGTTGTTGTCGGCTTATTAGCTGCCTGACAAGAAACTTGCAGCTACAGTGAGAATGACAGGATCCAAATCATGAGGAACAAGCTAATGAACTACTACAGCTTCTGTCAAAAGAGTCAAACTCTTCAAGGTTAATGGAAGAAGAAAGCACTTTGGCACAATTCACTCTTTGTTTTCTGACCTAATCTATTGGATCTGACCTTGTACACTTAGTCAGCAGCTCACAAATAATGATAAATGTCCCTTTGCTTATTTTGGCTTCCTCTGAGAAAAGTTTTACATAAGCTTTTCTTAAAGGGACAGTACACAAAAATGAACATTTTGGCATCATTTTTTTTAATGCATTTTCTTCTTGAAAAACAGAAGGAGATTGTGTCTTTCATACAGTGTTATACTAATATGTCTTCTTGTTTAGCAGCAATGGTCATGATTTACTTTCATTGTATGGAGATGACCAGCTTGATCATTCTGCCACAAATTTCTTCTTTTGTGTTTGACAGGAGAAAGAATGTCCAGAGGGTTTGGAAAGACATGAGGGTGAATAAACAATGACAGAATCTTCATTTTTGGGTGAACTGTTCCCTTAAAATGTTCTTTTTGACCTCAGCTTGATTTAAATGTTTGCTGGAAAAGCTGCAAATCATTTGCCTTCGTTTTTGTCTTTTTGGTTTCTTCATTTCCTTGATTTGCACAAGTAGCGAATCTCTGTGAGCGGTTATGAAAGCATGTCGCTCAGACTTGTCTGTGTGATATGAAAATTAGATGATTAATTTAGTTCTGCCTTATATAATTTCACACACTCCCTTAAAGTCTTGAGTCACTCTCTCTGCACACACAAACCGCCGATGCTGCTGCCTCTGATATATGCCGTTATATCTCAGCATGTCAGTGCTGTGGTAATGCGATACTTTGTATCTTCTGAAAGACACATCTATCAGAGGTATCATATATCAGATATATCATATTCTCATATCTGACCTCTGTCTTAGAATGCTTTTCTGCATTAGTGATGACTTGTGCACATTTTATTTTGCCATTTTAACAATAGTTTTTAATGGTGTAGCTAGTTTAAATAGTTAAATAGATAAATCAATCAATGTTATAATGCCACATTTGCATACATTTTATTTCAATATGCATATTCAGTGTACCGAATTGTGATGGCCCAAACATTATTGAGAAGTGCTACTTGCATTAAAGGAGAGATCCAAGCCATATTTAGGGTCTAAACTAGACATTTGGGGGTGGATTCCTTAGCCTGAGCACATAGAAACACCCAAGCAACCACTCAGAACATTTTAGCAACTGCATATAAATGCACTGGCAACCACTCAAAGTCTAGCAGCCACATAGCAACACCTGAGGAACCACTCAGAACGCTCTGGCAACCTCCCAAAATGTCTTGCACTGGCCTAGCAACCACTCTAAACCCTTTAGCTACCACATAACAGTGCCCTGGCAACCAAATCGATCAGACATCTAGCAACACAATAGCAACCACTCAGAACTGCTCAGTAACCACCTGGCAACTAGGGTTGGGTATGGGTTTTTAAAAAAATTTTTTTTTTTTTTTTTTTTACGATACCGGTGCCAAATTGATACTTTTAAAATGATACTGATGCCTAAACTGTGCCTGAACCAATACTTAAAAAAAATGGATTATCATATGTCTACTACTCTTTTGAGAGAAATATTATTTTTCCTATTTTTACCCAAAATAGGATGGATTGGCCATTATCAAGCACTATAAAAACATGCAATGTGTGTTTCATTCATACTGGAACCCAGAGGGTGCCCTTGCTCAGAAACTCCACATATGCATCACAAATGTAATAGAACTCATGATATTCCAGGTAGTGATGGGAAGTTGGGATCATTTTACTGATTTGGATCTTTGAATCAAAATGAACAGATTTTTTTTTTTTTTGAGTCATTTCGTTCATTTCATCAGAATATATTTAAAATGTTAATAGCCAAATTCCACAACACAAGTCAAGTCACCATTATTTATATAGCGCTTTTTACAATGCAAATTGTGTCAAAGCAGCTTTACAGTATTAAATTGGGAAATAGTGTGTCGAATAGTCGTTCTCCTCTGGCCAGACGAATTAAACTGCTGGCTTCATCTGGCCAGAGGAGAACGACACACTATTTCGAATGAATGGTACACTATTTCACAGGTACATGTGCAGTGTTTCGAATAAGAATAAATTATGAGAAACAATTAATTCATTGTTTCAGGTAAGGCTGGAACGATTCCTCGATTCTATTCAAGTATTCGATTTTAAAAAATCCTCGACTGAATTTTGCCCGTGTCGAGTAGTCGGCAAAATACCGGAAGTGGTGCATTCCACATATTAAACCTATTTAAAAATCATTAAATTAAATTTTATTTATTATTATTAGTATTTAATTAAATGCGATGCAGGTTTAATATGTGCGCTTTAATTATTTACATAGTTTAGGTAAGTGCGTGTCAGAGCGGCTCCATTCACAGTAAATGCTGCTCCACGAACTGTTATCATTTACATGTGTGCAGCGTCTCAAATTACATCTCTGCAAATTGTTGTGAGTTTGGGTTTATTATCTGGGAACGCAATGTGTGCCATTTCATCAGATTTGTAAGGTAAATCATTTATAAACCTATGCAAACACAGGAGAATACATCAATCTTTCTCAATATGCTAACTGTTCATCGCAATTTCAAAATAAAAGTTTAAACCCTCACTCGTTAACACGTTTTGATGTCCGCATGTTCAAGAAATTACAGTGGATATAGCATTTCTATCATAAAGAAATGGCCAAATAGTAAACATTAAGTGGGCATTTGAATTAGATGTTGAGTCAATACTAAGCAGGATTAGATCGCGCAGTAAAGCCTCTGCTGGCATTTGTTATACTGCGTAATGTACAATAACTCTATTGTTTAAAATACATTATGTATTTTAAGAGTTTTGTTCAATAAAATACGATTACTTGCTTTTGATACGTTATTTAAACAAATAATTTTTTGCCTCATTGCTATTATATTATATATGTATTTTAAGTCATTTTAAAGGTTATTGTTCACTTAGGTCTATTTTTATTACTACAAAAAAAAACTATAATTATCAGATCACTAAATTAATTGTTAGAATAATCTACAGATTACTCAATTACCAAAATAATCGTTAATGACAGCCCTAGTTTCAGAACGACTCGGGAGGTGAACTAATCATTTCTCTTTCCGGTACAGACTGCATAGCCGTCTATGAGGCTGTCACGAGATGAACGAACGACTCGAACCCGAAGACTCAAGGTGAATTAATCATTTCTGTTTCCTGTAAAGAACCAATAGGATGTTGCGCATGCAGGCTCAACACGGAATGAACAAATCCCTTGCTGGGATGACTCGCTGTTCCTGAGTCATATTAAAGATTCATTCAAATTGAATGAATTGTTCATGAAGGATAGATACATCACTAGTTCCAGGAAATCCCTAATATGGACAAAGGTATCACTATCGTTGTAGCCGGGGGAAAAGAAAATAGAAACGTTTTGAATGATGAAATATAAAGACAATAAACACTTGACTGTGACAATATATAGTTTATCTGTGTTCTTCAAGCCATCTTGGGTATTTTCATAATTACGTTTATTTATAATCCATTGCTAATCGACATAGACTTTATTACAGTATAGAATATATTTTCTGCCTCATTCTGTGATAAGAAGCCACATCAGATCAGAAAAGGAAGTCATTTGATTGATGTTGTAGAGTAAAAACGTCATAATGTTCTCTTTTGTTGGATAACAGGTTAAAAAATGCTTCTCATTGCAATTCATTAAAAGAGAAGTTTTACTTAAGGCATGTTAAATGTAGCTAGCTAATGGTAGGCTACATGCTGCTATCAGAGCAAGTGTAATTGCGCTCCTTGGATGGTCTCATTTCCCGAGTTGTGCTTTATGTTGAAAAAAATATGGATACTAACGTTACTACGTTGGATTTGTATTATCAGAGCTTTCTGACTTTAACGTGAATTTTCTCAGACATGAATGCAGTATAATTTAACTAGGGATCATACATGGTGATGATGCTTCTGATGTCAGTTTTGGCAAATATTTCAATTTACAGCTCAGGCATTTAAGTGGCACTGAAATCTGTGTTCTGATTCGGTCCAGTAAATACCGGTCATAAAGGTACCAGTCCCCGGTACCGGGTTTCGGTACACGACCCTACCCAAAACAACCACCCAAAACATTTAGCAATGTACTTAGACCACTTTAGCTACTGCATAGCAATGCCCTGGCAACCAGAGCACCCTAGTCTTGTAAGCTATTGGTAAGTTTTTCCTTGGAAAAGTACCACTTTTTTCCCCCCAATTTTTTACTCAAAACTGAAGTACTCTTTTGCTGCCTTAAAAGCACTGGGATTTCATTTGTAAAAATGCAAATTGTAGAGGTCCTCTTTAAAAGATTATGTGTGGTAAATGATGCTCTTCAGAGCTGTGAAGGATTGAAACTGTGGAGTAGATAATCTCAGTAAGGCATTCCCTGAATCAGCTTCCCACTCCATGTGAGATGAATGACG
>JAFVLL020024276.1:0-10858 GCA_021397915.2 Tor tambroides | reverse complement strand
GAATGGATTCAAAAACGGTAAAACTCAACTGTTTAACTCTTGGGGACTTGGAAAATGAGCCTATTTCCAAAAAAAGTGGAGTGTTCCTTTAAGAGCAGTTAATCCTGCACAGTATCAATATGCATGCGTCAGTCTGTGTGTGTGTGTGTGTGTTCAGCACTGAGCGTCTATGAGGCAGGCCTGCTCTCTGTGACCTTTGACCTCACGTTTGTGCTGGTTTGAGTCTGTGTCTCATTACAGCCGTCTGCAGCTGCGGCGCGTCTCCATCTATTAGCTGTAATCCTGACGCTCGCGCTGTCATTAATTTCATCTCATTACGGACGAGAGAAAAGGAATTAAAATACTTTATAGTCGGCTTGGCCGTTAAACAGCAGTATTATGACTGGCCATTAGCCTCTTTAACGTATCCAGTGGGAGCGCGGGATTTGAGAGCGTTAGCGAGATAATTAGTAAACAGGGTGGAAAACTGGGCTAATGTCTTCCAGAATGATTTATTTACTCCAGCTCTCAGTCGATTCATCAGAAACACAACCCAGACACAGACACAGCACAAATTCATGGACATTTTTATATAATCTTTCCTAATAATAATATATAATATGAAAATATTTAATTATATTATATATTATATCATTAAATATGATATGATACATAAAATGTTTTTAAAATAATTTGTTAATTTATTTATATTTTTTATTTTTAATAAATTATAATATTATAATATAACATTTTATAAATAAATAACATTTTATTCTACATTTCAACAGTTCAGTAAAAGCATTGCTAGATTTTTTAAATAATACATGTTTTTCAATGACTGTTTTTTAATAATTATGTAATGTGATTAATAATTTTCGAATTGATTGGATTTATGGAAACTTATGTGAATATATATGCAAATATATCTTATATATATAAATATTTGTATATATAATGCAGCTCATACATACATATACATATATATATATATAAGTAAATTATAATATTTTATTTGACTATCATCAATTTTATATTTTATTATTAATGGATTTATGGAAATATGAATATTTATGTGAATTTATCTTATCTTTGTGATACAAAACATAAAAAGATTTAATTATTTTAATATATACTATTTTTATTATATACTTCTAGATTTTTAATACTGCATTTTTAATTAAGTAATGTGATTGCTAATTTTATTACTGAATGGATTTATGGAAAGGTCTATTTTATGTAAATTTATTTTTATCTTTGTGAGCCAATGCTGCTTTTTCTCATCAGAGCCGATGCGCTCGTCAAATTCATGCAAGTTTCTCTCTTTCTTTCTTTTTTTTTGCTGCAAATGTTCTTGGAAAACAGACTCCAGAAAAACGCTGCACTCATAAGGGAAAAAAAAACACAGAAATGCTCAAAAAATGAAATACATTTTGTGAACAGCGCTCTGCAAACACATCAAATGGAAGAGTCGGCCGCGCTCAGCGTGATGCGAGTGGAAAAATAATGTTTACAGTGCAGAGAAACGCGTGTGGAAATGACTGGTCTCTCGTCAGGATGGAGATGTATTTTGACGTGCCACATCATTGGTGGGAAAGCAATATTTACTAGCTACATGTGATCAAGCACACTCATCATCGCCGGGCGAAGGGAAAAGCTCATCTGTGGCGGATATGATTGTGCCGCGCCTGTCAGACTGAGATGCAATCGATAGTTATTTCTTTGTTTAAAGGTCCAGACGCATATGTGGCGTTATTGCCTGAGTATCCATCACAGTCACATCCGTCTGTAATGGCATACTCCTCATACACTGAGAGTGAAGAAGAACAATGTGAGGGATATTCAGTGCTGCACAAACCTGGAAATACAGAGTTTCTGCAAGATGAATAATTTCACTGCTTAAAGGAAAAGCGTAGCCAAAAATGCTAAATGTGTTTACTTAGATGTTTTAATACATCCACCAAGCTTCAAATAGGATAAAAACACCATGACTGTATCATTAAGTCATATCATTGATTAAATTTAAGTTGTTTTGCATTAGATGCAAGAAAACGCATTGCATAAATGAATGCGGAACACCTAATTTGAATATGCATGAGCGTGCATGAGTGATATGGATTCATTAAAAGGTTAATTCCCCCCCCAAAACAACACTATACATGTATCAAGTCATATGGTATTGTTTTAACAACCTGGAATTTATGTCTTTATGCATTAAGTGCATGAAAATGCATTGCATAAATTGAATGCATAACATCAAATTTGAATATGCATGAGTCATACAGATTAATTAATAGCGTGATTCCCGAAAATCACAATAAAATCATATGACCTTTCAACAAACTGAAATTTAAGTCATTTTCAATTTAGTGCATTAAAATGCATTGCATAAAAGAATGCAGAACACCAATTTTTAATATGCATTAATTAATAGGTTGATTCCTCAAAAAACACTATAAATCTATCAAGTCATACGATATGATGTTTTAACAAACTGAAATGTAAGTTCTTATGCATTAAGTGCATGAAAATGCAATGCATAAATGAATACATAATAATCATGACTGTGAATGAGTCATATGAATGAATTAACAGGTTGATTCCCAAAAAGCAACATAAATACATCAAGTCATTTGATTTATGGCTTGAAGAATGAAACAATAGAAGTCATTTTGCATTAAGGGCATGAGAATGCAAAGCATAAATAAATGCAGAACACCAATTTTGAATATGCATGAGTCATATGGATTCATTAATAGGCTGAATCACACCATAAATGTGTCATTAAGTCATGTGATTTTTTTAAATGAGAGAAACAAACAAAAATTTAAGTCGTCATGAATTAAGTGTATGAAAATGCACTGAATAAATGAGTGCAGCCCATCTCATTTGAATATGCATGAGCGTGCATGAGTCATATGAATTATGGTTATGATACTTTCATGGTGTTTTTTGTCATTTTCTGGAGCTTGACAGCATCCACCTCCACTCCATTTCAATTTTGGGTCAACTATGCCTCCTTTCATCCTGATTCTCTTTTTTTTTGTGCATTTGCCAGTGTCAGCTGACCAGGTCAGAGCAGCTTTCAGAGCGACAGGATTCTTGTTTTTAAATCGAATTTGCATTCAATTTAGAGGCAAACTGAAGAATGCTTTCAGAGGCAAACAAACATGTATTTTTCTATGGATCAGATTATGCATGCACGCAGGGAACGAGCGTCTGAATAATGAAAACTGTAGTCTCTGGGCAACAGGAAGCGCTCATTATTTCAGGCCAAAGAGAGCCAGAGATTGAGAAAAGAGCGCAGGACCAAATCCATTTGACAAGAGTTTATCTCATCTGAAGACAACAGGACGCCGCTCTCCAGCAGCCGCTTCTCCTCATGAACGGCTGAAGGCGATCCAAGACTATTTCATGTTTGATAAGAAGAGACAAGGTCACAGACTGTTGCTAAGCAGCTCAAAAGCAGTGTGGGTCTCTGGAGAGAGCTGTGAAGAGTCACTGTGATGGCAGAGAGGAGCTCTGACAGCTGCTCCGAGCCAAACTAAAGACATGCTGACACCAGAGATGAAAACACTGCTGGTTAGACCCTCACATCTCAATGTCACAGTGATCAGAAAAGTCATATTCACACGCAAACCAAACAGTCCTGCTGGATCAGTACAGGTTTATCAGCAGGGCTTGACGCTTACCTTTTCCCCAAGGAGCACATGTGCTCCTAAGTCAAAAAATTTAGGAGCGCATTAAAAAAATTTAGGGGCGCAATGCAAATTTTTCAGATTAGGTGTTTTAGCTTAATAAGGGGATACAAAGAGACATTTACAAGCACAATTATTTAATTTATCAGAATACAGAAAGTACACAAGGTTTTTAAATAATTTTACTTCAGACACTATTTAAATATTTAATTATGTAATTAGTTATAATCCTATTAAACTCTGTTGAGTATAAAATTTTCACAATAATCATTGAAGCTTTTGTCACGGTATATGTTTTGTTTTTAAATCACAATATATAATTTCTAGAGTGAAAAAAGTTGTCACTCACAACAAGGTTAAATAACTTTATTAAAGATAATTTACTAAAAGACTTTTATAAAAAATACATAAAAATATAAAGTAAACAAGTGTTTCAAGATTAGACTGCAAAAGATTGTTCAAATGAGCAGAGAAAGAACAATAGGTAGAAGTAAGGTCCATTTATTAACATTAGTTAAAAGCAGGTTAACATTAACTAAAAAAATGTGCAATAGCTAATTGTTGCAGTAGTTAATATTCTTTGTTAATGTTGATTAATAAAAATACAGCTATGTTAGGTAATGTTAGCTCCATTGAATTATATTAAGACAACTTTTGATTTTATAATGTATTATTAAAGTTGAAATTAAGATAGCATTATTAATAAACGCAGTCATTGTTTTTTTCATGTTAACTAATGGAACTTGTTACTGAACAATAATAACGAATCAGTCGTTGATATGAATGGGCCACTGTTCTCTATTATAGATCAGTGGATGGGCCATGTTTAGGTTAAGAAAAATGTTTGAAAATAAATAGCTCATTAAGTCTTTAAGTAAGGAATTATATGATGCTATTGTGAAGACAAAGCGAATATAAATATCTAAATGACTGTGAGTGTGAAACATTATTTACACAGTTTTAGGAAAATACTTGTAGCTGCTTTGTTTACTGGGTTGCGAGTACTTGGCAGCGTCAGCGCCCTCTAGTGGCAGATGAGCGTCATTCAGCGCGTCTTCACTTTAACTTCCTTTTCTTCTCATCTGTGCTCATTTTAAATTAAACCGTTGCCTTTTTAAAGTTCTGTAATCATATGAGGCTGCATCGCAATTTTCATAAATAAACAGAATAAATTAATACGTTTGTTATAGGCTACTGTATAAGTTAGGCTGTTTTGTATTTTGTTTTGTATTCGCACTTTTGCTCCTAAATACATTTTCCAGTTCACACACATCTATTTTTAGTCGCAAATGCGAGTGAAATGCTCGCACTGTCGAGCCCTGATCAGTGCCTTCTAGTTTATCTAGACTCCTTCATATGGCCGAAAACTGATATATAAAAAATACATCAGAATATATATATATATATATATATATATATATATATATATATATATATAGTGTGAATTGAATTAAATGAACTCTTGTTTTACATAATATTAATAAAAAAAAAAACTGAAAACAGAAATATCTGCAAATTCACTGTGACAATAATTGATCTGTTCAGTGTTATTTTAGTATTATTTACTATTATAGTACTTAAAATACTTAATATTATGAATTGTCTTTTTTCCTTCTATTTTTTATATTTTTAAGTAATAACTATTAAATAACAAATAATAAATAATTAATAAACATTTTAAATAACTTTAAAAGTTTTTTTTTTTGCTTTTGTAATTTTTTATTTTTAGTATTTTAATAGTGTTTATCTTTTTAACTTATTTTAATTTCATTTTTGTATATTTTTAATAACTATTTAAATATTTTAAGTAAAACTTTTTAAAAGTAATTTTATTTCCTTTTGTCTTTTTCTTTTTCATTTTAATATTTTATAAACATTTATCTTTTTAACATTTTAATTTCAATCTAATTTTAGTAATTTTAATCATTTTAATAATTTTAAGCATAACATTTCTCATTTTCATTTAAGATTAAGTTATTTATTTAATTAGGGGCCAAGCACCATAGGTGCTTAGGCACCTATTGTAATCGTTAGTGTTCTTCTTCTTCTTCCACCCCGAAGTCTATGGCAGCCCACAGAACAGCTTGTGGGAAAGTTGTGAAATTTGGCACACTAATAGAGGACAGTCTCAACATTAACCATGGCAAATTTGGAGTCTCTAACTCAAACTCTCTAGCGCCACCACTTGTCCAAAGTTGCACTCATGGTTATGCTAATAACTTTTGAACCGTAACCCAGAAAAGGAAAATTCTTTTTTCTTCTGAATCCTTGGCTCATGCTGAGTCGAATGAAATCCAAAATCAAAAATCGTAAGGTTTAGTTTTTTCGCTATTTTCAATTGTTCGAAAAACCTACTTTCGATGATCTAGGCCGTTGCGCCAATTTTCACCAAAATTGAACCAGATCATCTTCAGACCATGCTGGCAAAAAGTTATGGAATTCAAGTTGATTCGTCAAACCGTTCTCGAATGACACGCAAATTAATTGTACGAAAAGCACTCAAAAATGGATCTGAGGTCATATCTCCGCAACGGTTTGGCGTATTGAGACCAAACTTGGTGTGTGTTATAACAAGCATGACCTGAGGCTACCTGCAGTGTTTTTAGGCGCTGTGGCCTCACAAGGCCAGGAGATATGAAAAATGCATATTTTTGCTAATAACTTGTTAATGGTTTGACCAAAAATCACAAAACTGAATCTCTTTAAATTCGTAGGTCATGCGAGTTGAACCATATCCAATTTTCCCATGTCAGTGATTTTGGGCGTCGGCCATTTTGAATTTGTCATAAAATGCTACATATTTTACAGACATTAACATCATTACAAAGCTCAGTATGCATCTTCGGCACCATGCCCTGATGGTACTCAAAAGCTTGGGGACAAGCGCCACCTTGTGTCAAAAGTTAATATTAGCATTTTTAAGAAATTTCATATAACTTTTGCTTACATTCAACCCTATTGTAATCAGACTGGTATTGTTAGATTCCTTGGTTCATGCCGAGAACATCGATACCAATTTTGCCATAATTTGTTAGCTTCCTGTCCGCATTCTGATTCATGTTGAAAACCTACTTTTGAACTCCTCCTAGACCGTTGATCGATTTTCGCAAATTTGACTCGGATCATCTTCAGACCATGCTGGCAAGATTATGGATTTCGTGTCGATATCTGCCGAAACGATTACCGTTTAAGCGCATCAACGAATTTAACAGGAAAAGATGCCAAACTGCATCTGAGGCTGTATCTCAGCGAAACTTTGACATATTCACACCAAACTTTGAATGTGATATTGTCACCTCACACTGACCACGCCACGTCAGTTTGGTGACAGCGCCACCTATTGGTCAAGAGTAATAAACCATTCAGTAATTTTTAATAATGAAATTTCCAAAAATGCTAATAACTTTTGATTGCATCAGCCTATTGTAATGAAACTGGTGTTGATAGATTCCTTGGTTCATGCCGAGAACATCGATACCAATTTTGCCATAATTGGCTGAACTTCCTGTCCGCCATTTTGATTCATGTTGAAAACCTACTTTTTCGAACTCCTCCTAGACCGTTAGTCCGATTTTCACCAAATTTGACTCGGATCATCTTCGGACCATGCTGGCAAAAAGTTATGGATTTCGTGTCGATATACGAAACGGTTTTCGTTTAGCGCATCAACGAATTTGTTGGAAAGATGCCAAACTGCATCTGAGGCTGTATCTCTGCAATGCTTTGGGATATTGACACCAAACTTTGTGTGTACCATTGTCACCTTACACAGAAAACATTACTTCGATTTGATAATGCAACTGGTTGGTCAAAAGTGAAAAGACATTCAATCTTATTACTAGTAGTTTTAAATGATTTTTCAGCCATTTGTACTACAATAATCTTAAAATGGTTTCAATTACTCATTGCTGAAGTTGGTCTAATGCTCCATGCTATGCTTAGCTCTGATGTGCTTGGCCCCGTCATTGCTGCTTGCAGCTATATTTAATTTTAGCTTTATTTCAATGACAGAAACTATTTTGTTATTATTTTATATTATACTATACAGGGATGCAAACTCATCATGGGTGAAAAAGGTGACAAAGACACGCAAAAATAAATAAATAAATAAAAAATAAAAAAATTTAATACTTGTACATTATTTTAAAGCCTTTACTATTTTTTTAACTCTACAATTGTGTTGTAAAATTCCCGTTAAAGTTTCACTTTCCATTCATGGAGATGACATGAAAAAAATGTACCAAAAATCTTGGAGGAAAACAAAGACTTTTAAGATGACAATTACATGAATTTACCATTATATCCAGTAGATGGCAGCAGAGGATCACTCATTAGCTCAGCTGCCATTTCCACTCCCTTGTTTTCACTTCTTGCTTTTGGATTTATTATAAAATGACTATTATTACACATTTTAGTACTGCACTTAAGTAGTATAGCAAGTACAATTAAATAATAAGGCATTAAATATTTTGAAATATTTTTAGATTTTATTTAAAATCTTAATTTTTTAAACATTGCCTTAAAAAGGACACATCAAAAAGAGTGTTTTAAGTTATCTTTAATTATCCTTAATATATTCAGCCAACACAGACTCGTTGCTGCTGTAGTTATATTACTCTGCATCACTTAATGCCAGGTCTATTTTTGAAATCGGTTTGTCAGATAGGTCGTTCTCTCCGTTGCTACAGTTATCACTGTCAATCATAGCAATGACTAGCGGAACAGTTGAGTATACATGGATGTTTGGTCTTATTAGACAAACAAAACTTTTCTTCAAATTGTCAATGGATTATGTAGAGAAACTGAGCAAAGGGCTCCTCTTATAGCGCAACTAAATGAGCTTTATCATGCAAAAACTTAATGATATAATCAATCAATTACACAATCAATCTCTTATTTACACAGTGCATATGTTTTTCTCTCTCACCTGCTCTAATAGGTAGATCTCCGAGTGTGTAGAACTCTACTTGCGAAAACAAAAATGAGCTCAGAGGGATTCTGACTAACCTACAGAAAACACCTCTGACTGGCCATTGCTTTCAACAGAGACACCTGTGATTGGCTACAATACTCAACACTGCAAAAGCACGTTGTAAATAAACGTGGGGTTTCGTAATTTGAAACCAAAGCACACACAAAAACACACAGGAGCGTTTAAAAGAGGTTGACTATAAGTTGGTATAGAATTGAAAAGAACCCCCCCCCCCCCATCAAAACACTTTCTCATCTGATCTGCACGAATCTCGTAGGTGACCGATCAAAAAGGTGAGCAGTTTGCATCTATGAATATATTATATTATATTATTCCATGGTTTGTCTGAATACTCGATTCTGATTGGCTGGCAGGTGTTGATTACATTCGTTTAACTGCACAGGTAGTTCCAGGTCAGTTTAATCACCGTTCCATATTAATGCGCTGCTTTAATTGATGCACACTAACCAACACATCACTCACTCGCACACACACACACACTGAGAGAGAGAGAGAGAGAGAGAGAGAGAGAGAGAGAGAGAGAGGTCGGAGATCGCAGATTGTGCTGCACACACACATAAACTTGTCAACGTTTCCCCTGCAGGCGATTTTTATTACTAAAATAAAAGATACATTATATTCCCCCTTCACTGTTTTTGAAGTAATTGTTTGTATAGAGAGACGCGCAGACGCAGCAAGCAGGTACACACAACTGTCATCTCTCTCTCTCTCTCTCGCTCTCTCTCAATCGACAATTAATTGAAATACATGCTATAATTCATTCAAATAAATGTGTCTGATTTGAAGCTGGCAGAATGCTAGCGCTAACGAGCCTTAACTGACGAAAACAACCGTCATTTTTACCCTTCCGGTCAAATATTGCGCTGCAAAGATCAATTCTAGTTTTAACTTGTCTATAACTTGGCAAATGACCATGGAATAAGCAGGATAATCAACGGCTAGCCGTGCATTACAGGATTTTAATGCACTTCGTGTCGGGCGGTTCTTTGCCTCCACGGCTAGCCGTTGATTATCCCTTACTTATAAGTGCATAAATTATACAAGGGTTTTCAGGAAAGTCAATGTTTTTATAGATATTTCGGTAAGTCTGTTTATGAACAAAACCTATCACCACCAAACCTAATATATTATAGATCATAAAACACTTTTCATTTTGTCTGCTTCTGTCAATTTTATTAGTTTTTATCTTTATTTATTTATTCATTTATTTATTTATTTATTTTTGGCAATTTTTTAAACTATTTATTTTATTTGTTGTTATATTACACACATTTTTTTTTTTTTTTTTTTTTTTAAATAAAATCTATTTAAGTTTTAGTAAATTTTGGTGCTTCAACTTATTCATTCCAGTTGGCTGTCAAAGCAACATTTCTAACATTTCAACATTAATCTAATATTGATATTTTATTTTATTTTATTTCAGCTTTATTTAATTCAATGAGAACATTTTTTTAATGTTTTACTTTTAGTTAACAATAACAACACTGAGTCTGAATCACAACAAAAGAGAATCAAATAGTGCTAGCAAGTTTTTCTAATCAGGCTATCATGATGTACCACAATATTCTTTGAAGTACCACAGATCTCCATCTGAATACCGCGGTAAAGGAAGCAGTGCTCATTCAGTAGCAGTGTAAGCGTCTGACTGTAGTGCGAGTTGTTTTGTGAGTGTGTGGCAGCTCTTGCGTGGGCCGCGAGCTCCTGCGCAGCTAATGAACTGGCCAGCATTGTGTTTGCGTCTGATGATAATAATAGTGGACCGCACAGAGGAGAGTCCACACTCGCTCAGATAACCAACCTCCCCTCGTCCCACTCACACACACACACTCTCTCTCTCTCTCTCTCTCTCTCTCTCACACACACACTGAATAACACACACAGACACACACACACACACGTCTGGTTTGCTATCCTTGTGGGGACTCTCATAGGCGTAATGGTTTTTCTGCTGTACAGACCGTATTTTCTATTGCCCTACACCAACCCTACACCTAAACCTACCCCTTACAGGAAACTTTCTACATTTTTACATTTTCAAAAAACTTCATTCTGTATGATTTATGAGCTTGTTTACCCGTGGGGACCTCAATTTAGGACCCCACCGTGACACAAGACCCCATGAGTCTGTGTGTATTCAGGTTTAAGTCCCCACCGGAATATAAAAACAGGTACACACACACACACACACACA
>JAFVLL020024274.1:48260-69521 GCA_021397915.2 Tor tambroides | reverse complement strand
TAGAGACGAACAGACGACATTAAAAGACATAAAAGCACCGTCTTTGGAACCCGGAGCAGCCGCTGCGTCTGATCGCGCCGCCATCTTGGTTTGCAAAAATATGTGTTATAATGCACTCATTATTATTATTATAATTATTTAAATAATGAAAATATAGTTTAAAAAGTTGATTTAGGATATTAATTGTTCTGGAAATGCATCTTCACAGTCTGAAAAGGGTGGCTATACAGTCTGATTATTGGCAATATAGTAGCCTATTATAACATGATTATTATCATCACATTTTACAATATTATTACTATACTGGCTCATAAAAGTAACAAAATAAATAAATAAGCAGTCTTAAAAATATCTGTAACATCACACAGACCATGTATGGTGCATACCATGATACACTTTGCAAGGTTTTATTAATTAGTAATAATCATTAGTAATAACGATTTAGTTTATCCAAGTGATTTCTGTATGGGGCGGCATCTTAAAATGCCTTTAAGTACAGACAAAGTCTATACTTAAATACAAACCACTAGCTAACAGATTTGTACTGATTTCCAAACTATCAACACGGTTTCAAAACCTGGTGAGTAGTCAGCTCACTAGGTTTTAAAACACAAGTCACTGGGTTTCTTTCGAGGGGCCCCGTTCATCTGCTCTGTCGCTGGTCCTCCACTAGGGCTTCCGTTTGTTTTGACTACATGATGTTGCCTGTGTGAGTTGATTCACACAAATCCCGGTCTGGCGTCGCGACCAATCGCGCTGAGCCGGTGACGCTTCGGAGGGCCGTCCGTCCGTGCGCCTGCATTCATAAACGGATGTGATAAGTGTTGAATGTACTGTACAGAGACGAAACTTGGACCATGGCGGAAGAAGACGACACGAAAATCCGGATTTTGCAGAGCCTCCGAGGAAAAATATGTAAGTGCGACACGCTTCTTGGATGGCGAGTTAGATGTGTGTGTGTGGAAGAGTGTGTTTAGACGGCTTTGGGAGAGAAAGAAAAGGATCGGCACGGGGGAAAGAGGGGCGCGGTAGGACCAACACACACACTCAGCGCTACTGGATGGGGCTGTGAGAAACGAGCGCTGTTTGCCACATTTTGTGAACAGTTTGGAGTAGTTGACTTAATTTGGGATATTTTACGTTTAAATCGTCTTTATATCACCACTAACAGATATAGCTTAGGCTCTTGCCCATTATCTATGAGTTAGCCGTGGTGCTAACGTGCTCAATACCCTGGTTCCCCCTCACAACCGTCGTATTTATTCACTTTTATGTTAGTACAAGAGTGAAATATTGTTCTTTATTTACCCGTTTTAACCAACCTCGTCTTCATGCCACTGGAATTGGCGGTTGGTTGATTCATTCTTACCCGGACTGAGGGTGTGAAATAGACGGTGGGATCCTCGCCGAAATTTGACAAATTCTGAGCTGAACGGAAGTTGTTGCATCGCCTCAGATAATTATCACATTTATAATTTTCTTAAAAACGATTTTTAAAAGCGTAATATAGTATATTTTGTATTATACACACTATAACGAAATAGCTGTAAAGAATAGATTTAAAATTACATTTTACTTAGTACGTACCTAATTTACTTGCCGTAGATTAAAAATCATATAACGTTACTAGAGTTTGTACAGTAACACTGTGGTCACTTGGTATTAGCAGCTACTGTCATCTGAAAAAGACGTTGAAATGACAGAAAGCTTCTTAACCCTTTTTATACTCTTTGCAGAACATCTGGATAAAATTTATTATGACTTACAGTTGTAGCTGAGATAACTATGGTATAGTTTCTATTAGGGTATTTGATATATTTACACCGTAACAATCATATATGGAGTTATTCCTGCTCAATCTGACCCTTATTAGGATTGATTTGTATAACCCAGTATAGCCCGGTTGATTTAGTTATATAAATTATAAGATGTATTGCCCACTTGTACCATGGAATCGCAACAAAGTGCCATAGAACTACAATGATCTTTGGACATGATACCATGTTATTACCATATTATTTCTGGCATGCTACCACACTAATAACATGTTATTCTTTAAAAGGATAATTTAAATTCCATTGTACAATTAGTATCATCGCCATTCATCATATTTCACAATATACTGTAAAATTTTTGTCAGGTAACCTAAACATGTTCTTCATGTAATAACATTTGAAGTACATTTAATAACATTTAATTTATCTCTATACTGTGATATTACCTTTTGATACAATTATTATAAAATTGTACTTTTGATACATGGTACATTTTTGTAAAGGATATGACATGACAGCTGATATTGACACTATCGGGGCAAAAGATCGCTGTGCGTCTGAAATAAAATTTTGACATGTCAGGTGTTTTGAATAGTCTGAGCTGATTTAAATTTAAATTCAATTTATTTGGAGATATTTTCTTAACACTGTCAAAATGATCGGTGCTTATGTTTTTACCGTCTCCCACCCCTCACCCACCAAAATACAAAAAAACAACAAAAAAATTGAACCGAAACCTTCTGTGTTGCAAGTGACTTTGTGGTAAATCATCGCTCTCTGGAAAGCTCACATAGCCACATGATATTACATAATTCATGAGAAGTGGAGTAGCTCTTCATTTTACTGGAGTATAGAAAGAAAAAAAATAATGTAATGACAAAGATGTCCTGTGGTACAAGTTGAAAATCTGTTTTATTTTCAGAAAACTTCTGTAAAAATAAATAAATAACCCAGATATAGTATCTATTTGATACCTTAAAACATGTCATAAAATCTCTGTAGAGATCTGTCAGTATTAGTCTTATGTACAGGCCTTTATGCCCATTTTTTAAAACTGTGTGTGCATGCGTATGATTGTGTGAAAGTCATCGCTTTTATCTTTCCACCTGGATGAGGGTAGGCTTTTCTGATTACGGTAACCACTCGGTAACCTGCGTTTGCCACTGTACTAAAACAGCTGTCTGCACTGGGGATGTGGGGGCATTCAGAGACAGGGAGTTTTTGGAAGTCAGTGTGTAATTGGGACTTTCAGGGCATTTGGATGACTTGAAAGTCCCAACCTCAGGTCAGTTCCGATAACGTGTATAGTAAAGCGATAAAACTAATAAACAATGTGAGTGAATAGCTTACTGTTATGTGAATTTGATGTAGTTTGGAGTGACAGTATATTTGTAAAAGCATAAAATTTAGTTTCATATGATCTGACAGAATTACACTCTCAGAAAAAAGGTACGAAAGGGGTGGTACTTTTCAAAAGGTATACTTTTGTGTACCTTTAATATGTACCTTTAAGTTACCAATATGGACTCTTTAGCTGCAAAAGTGTATCTTTTGAAAAGTTATCACCCCAGTGACAGCTTACGTACCTTTCTTTCTTTCTTTCTTTCTTTTTTTTATTATGCAAACAGATATACTAGTTACAGGTGACAAATCAAATACAAAATATGTACCTTTATTTCTAAAAGTGTAGAATAGTTATAATAGTTATACTAACCGAATATAAAACAGTTTTGTCATGTTTAGTGCATTAAAAACTTTACAAATGCCTTCAGGAAGAATTGGGAAAGTCCTTAGGAAATTACAGAGTATTGTTAAATAATTGCTCTCTTCTTTGTAAATGCTTAGGGAAGAAACCAGGTACAGTTGACATTTACAGTATCTGGTCTGATTTTCCTGTAATTTGAAGCTTTTTTAATAAACAAACAAAAAAATTTGAGGATAAACATCTGGTTGTTAAAAATGCCTGAGCCTTCCTGAAGAACTGTTTTTTAAATTGCACTTAACTAAGTCTTCGATCAAACCACTTTTTACTCAGTCTTTTGCTTGCCCTTGCTCAAACGATGAGGTTCAGGGTAAATCAGGGTGATACAAACTGAATGACACACTGTAAACAGAGACATGTCCCATGACATCAATCATGTGCTATCAAATCAAATTGTCCGAAACTCTCAAAGGGGACAGCGTGACTGATGTTACACTGAACAATTGATCAGTTGCTAAATGTTATAGTTGTGCAGTCAGTCTCTGGGTTCTATATTAACGCACTGCGCTAAATATATGGTGTGGTTGGCTCTCATCGTCAGCTGTTTTTGTGAAAGGATAAAGGCATTCATTTGTTTACTGGTGGTTTGTAGTTGGTTGACAACAACTGTTATGTCTAATAATGGCTACTGCCCATTGGTCCGTGAGGTGAATGAATACAGCTCAAAGGCTTTTTCATTCACAAAAGCACACCAAGGTTTCAGAATGACTGTTATGAGTACGTAGGCCACTGTGTGGAGTGCGTCACACTGCAGTTATGTCTTTGTCCATGTAAGTGTCCTAATCGGGACGTATGTCAACACCACGCATAACCACAAATTGGGTTACGGCCTCGACAAACACAATTAAACCATTCTGTGCATGCAGCACTTATGATGCTATTGATTTAATTCCTGCAATAATATTCATCTGCTAAAGTCATTGAAATCCCTTAGCTTTAAAAAAAAAACTGGTATTAATTCAGATTTGGGCCCACCAGCAGGAAATGATCAGAAGGTAACACTTTAGATTAGGGAACACTGTTCACTGTTAACTCTTAGTTAATAGTGAATATGTATTTCCTAAAGTGTTAACTGATTTATCAAAAATATGCTAATGATAAATGTACCAAGACCAAGTGGTATAGTTCATAGTTTTGCAAATAAATGATCATATAATGATTTAAATAGCTTCTCTGAAGCATTCATACTTGATTTACACAGTAAGAAAAAGCCATGGTACTTTATTTAATATTAGCTTGTGAATTACACAATAAAATGTTCATATCAATATCGATAGTTATCACGATAAATTTCCAATCTTTATTTCTTTCAAGTTTTTAAAGGCAGATTTCTTCTCCTGAGTGAAAGTTGTTGAAACCAGACCGTTAGTTGTGGTTTTAAACTACTCTTTATGGTCAAAACATGACAAATGCTTCACGTTTTTGAATTCTTTACACTTTTCCAGGCATTTAAATTTAAAATTTAAATTCTTAGTTTCTGCATGTTCTAATGAGTGATATTGTTTCAAATCATGAAACAGGTTTGTGTTGCCTGACTTTGATGCTACGTAGCCTATCTTCTGCACAGTTTGCAGTGCAGGCTGCAATATTAATAATATACATTTTTGGCTCTTAGAAATGCACATTTGACAGCTTGAGTTGACAGTAGTAGTAGCTTAAGTTAGGATGCAGATGTAAATTTATGTTCATTATCAAAAACAGTAACATCTGTAAAAATGGTAACAACCTCATTTTTATATGGTGAAATTGAATTATTCTGACTGTCTGAGTTTTATTAACATTAACCATTGGTTTTCTATAGTAGCATATACTTAGATCATGAAGACCACAGTTAAAACCACAAATGTAGCGCCTCAATACCATGGAAAAAATTTAACTATATGGTTTCTAGGTATTTGTATGAAAAACAGTAGTCTAAATACGTTTAGTATAAATGCACAACCGCTATAGCTTAATCACACACACACACACACACACACACACACAAACTAATTATATTCCATTTCTCTTTTAATATATTAAATACATGTCTACATTAATAATATACAATTCCCTAATTCGGATAGGTTATTTTTCTTTAGTATCGGCTTTAAAAGGGAGTGTCATGACAGTACAGATGCTAAACATGCTAAAACCACTCAGAAGATCTTATCAGCATGCTAAAATTCCCTCAGAACACCATAGAAATATGCAAAGAACAACTCGTAACACCTTATCATCAACCTAAAATTGTCTCAGAACACCATAAACATGCTACAAACTATTCTGAATACCTGAACAGCATGCTAAAAACTATTCTAAACAGAAATATGTTTAAAATTCTCTCAAAATACCTTAGCATTGGTAAACTTTTTTTTTGTGAGACGTTGAGCCATGAATCTTTCCATTGGTAAGTGTAGTGTACTAATTGGTACCCTCATGGACTAAAAGACTTCTTTGCTTACTCTGATGTTATCTTTTTCTTTTCTTTCCCCTCTTTTTGCACACAAACGGCCACATTTACATGTGGTCACCAGCACCGGCTAGCAGCAGGTGTGCGTGCACATATACAAACAGCAGGAGGAAATGTTTGCGTGTTGTGATGTGTTGGAGAACTGTGAAGCATTCAGTAGTATACTAATAACAGCCGACAAAGAGGAACTAAACTAAGGGCTGGCTCTTCGAGGACCATCTTACAACACACTCTTACGACTTTATAATGGCCACATTGTTCCGGTGTCAACCAATTCTGACGCCCTTATTAGAACATTTCAGTACTAGAAAAACGTGATAGTCTATTATATTTAAACAACTATACAAGCGTTCGTTTTCCTGTAGTGGGTATGAAATCAGTATCAGAGTTTTGTGGGTTTTAGTTCATGTTTGTTAGTTTGGAGGTCATATAAATGCTTGCATACATCTTTCTGATGTGAAGTCTGTTTTAAAAAATAAAACATGCTCTTTGATATGTTTCGCCCAAAAGTCCTTTGTCAAGTGTGTTTGTCAAGTGATTTCATGGGGCCTTTAAAGGTAGCAAACAAGCTGAGGTTGGTGTTTAAAATTTGCGGCTCACACTCATTGACTCATAACCTTCTGACCGCTTACTTCATTCACTCTCAAACCTCATCCTTCTCTTGCGTTTTCATACTTCTTTTGCAATAACTATTTTGTTACAAATAGTTTTGAGCAACACATTAAAAACTATCCATAAAATCATACCAGTACGATTCTGAACATGTGGTAAATCTACAGTTTTTGTAGGCAAACATGCATAATATAGACACTGTATATTTAATATCTATTTATTTGACACTTTATTTTGTAAACATTTTATTCTGTGAGAAGAAAGAGACCACAGAGTGACATGACACATGAAACTGGCACAGCTAGCAGTTTTGTGTCTACTGGAAATTGGTTGCTTGGCACAAAGATCAATTAGAATATCAGTCAGTGTATGAAAATATTTGACCGCTGAATGTCACGATTCACCAGTCAGAAACAAGTATTCAAGAGAACCGTGTACAAACTGTATTTATTTCTGAGATGAAACCATGCTAATGTTTATGGTTGAATAACACATACTGTTAAAAAGATAGTCAGCATGCTGTTAAACAGTAGGCTAGTTACAAACACAGTTCTAAAGTTAGTTTTTCTGCCTGTTCATTTTTCTGAGGAACTACAATTTTTTTTTTTTTACAAGGACTTAGCAAAGTTAAAGTATCATGAGCCTGGCTAAATTAGGGTCAAAGATGGGGTCAAAAACTAACCAACTCAGTGTTTCCCCTTCCGGTCTATCCGGTGGGTCTATGTTAAGATCTTCTAAAAGCAGTTAGGGATGGCGTCACACGGGTCTCTGGGGCTGCTTCTGAGCGATTCAGGGCAGGAGGGCTTAGCACAGAGCTCAAGAGTCGCTTTAGTTTTCACAGTCAGTGGCACTGGGATTAGACATTAATAGTTCTTTAAAGAGCTGAAGCAGATTGACGCTGTCACCTCACACACCCCTGTGGTTACACAGCTAACACTAAACAGTCTCTGCTTTTCAAGCATGAGTGAATGTGATATTAACTAACTGTCGTGTAGGTCATATCGTGTCCTAAAAATATTAATGGATATTGATTTAAACCATTTCAGTCAGTTGTCATCAGAGTATTTCTGCATAAAATTAACTCTCATGGGGGGCCAAGATGTTGTAAATATAAGTTTAATAATAAAAAAGATTTTTTTGTTGTTGTTGTTGGTTGAATTAGCAGATTAGCTTTCCTTGTAGGCATGTGTCCTGTGACGTTTTGTTTTGTTTTTGTCATTTTTTGTCTTGTGTTTGGTGTTTTGTCTCATCTTGTTTCTTCAGTTGTGACAATAGCAAATGTTTTGTTTTGTGCTTTGTGGGATTGTCTTGTTTAGATCCAAAAGCAATCTGTAGATTCTGCAATTATTTTAGGAGTAGTTGTGTAAGTCTGATCAACTGAAATACTGTAAAATACGAAACAGAACGATAAAAAAGAGACCAATTTTTAGCTGAAAGAAATATCAAGATTAGGGAAAATATTTCATAAAGCCCAAGAATGTGTTGAATTTTATAGATGGAACTGGACAGTAAATGATGACCATCAAATTCTGTGGAAACTATCAGAGATTTCTGTGGAGTTCTACATTATATAGCTGGTGTGATTTTAATCATATCTTTTCATCGGCCCAGATGATTTCACAGAAATGTATCTGGTACGGTTGCATTTTTTTTACACAGTTTTCATGCGTGTTTGTTTATGTCTATGTATGTGTCTAAGTATGAGTGCATGTGTTTGTGTGTTTGCATGTAGGGAACTCCAGAGTTTTGTATCTGCATGTGTGTGAAGCCTTGTGTAGCTTGTTTGTTCAGGCCTCACAGTTGTGGTTTGTATTCACTTCCGTTGCTAAGCATACAGTGCTACACACATTCGCTTCTCTTCATCACACCTGTGTGTATGTGTGTGAGAAGAGAGGGTTAACTGTAGGGCATTACTGTTATCATGGCTCTCAGGCAATGTGCTCTTGGGAGTTTAGTTTCCTCTGAGTCTTTATCTGTGTCGACTGTGAGCATCATTATGAGCTGCTCAGGGTTGCATTTGCTGTTGTTTTCTGAATGGTTCAGGGGAAGCGGTGTGTTTGTGTGCCGGAAACAGAGACTGTGTAATTGCTAAAGGTGTAAGTTGCAGACTTTGTGCATTCACAATGTGTCCTGGCCAAATTCCCTCCACTGGCCCTTGTCAATCATGGCCTCCCAATAATCCCCATCCACTTGATTGGCTCTATCACTCTCTCTCCTCTCCACCTGTAGCTGGTGTGTGGTGAGCGCACTGGCGCCGTTGTCCTGTGGCTGCCGTCGCACCATCCAAGTGGATGCTGCACACTGGTGGTGGTTGAGGAGAGACGCCCCACATGATTGTAAAGCACTTTGGGTGTATAGCAATACACAATAAAAGCGCTATATAAATGCCTCATTCATTCAGTCAGTCTCTGATCTCTAATGAGAATATAAGCATCTTCTATATGGTGAATTTCACATTTATAGAGTCATCAGTGCATTATGGAGTCATATATGTGAACCTGGACCACAAAACCAGTCTTAAAGGAACACTCCACTTTTTTTGGAAATAGGCTCATTTTACAACTCCCGTAGAGTGAAACAGATGAGTTTTAATTTGAATTCATTCAGCCGGACTCCAGTCTCGCTTAGCTTAGCATAGATCATTGAATTTAGATTGAACACATATTTATGACTCAAAATGACTAAAAGAGCACAGCTCTCTATTTAAAGCTTTCACTCTGTTACATCGTGTTCAGCACTCAGCTGAAAATGAAAAGTTGCATTATTTAGGCTGATTATGGCTAGACCATACGCTATTTCTCGCGCACATCATGAAATTTGTTGCCGCAGACTATGGTGGGTGAGGCGTTAGATGGATGATCGCAGCCTGAAGTAGTCCCCAGCTACACATAGGCTACTGAGCTGGGGACTACTTTCAGAGGCTGCGTCATATCATTGCGCTCTGCTGCACCCATGGTACGGCAGCAAATTTCCTTGATTATTACACCAGAATGAGAGTATAGTTCCTTGCCATATCGACCTAGAAAATCACAACTTTCCATTTTCCGTCGGTCTTAGTACACGATGTAACTACAGAAGAGTCAAGCTTTAAATAGGAAAATTATTAAAGCTCTTTGGTCATTTTTGAGCAGGATGCTAATGGTCTAATCCGATTCAATGATCTATGCTAAACTAAGCTAAAAGCGCTACCGCCAGACCCGGAGATCGGCTGAATGGATTCAAAAACGGTAAAACTCATCTGTTTAACTCTAGGGGAGTTGTAAAATGAGCCTATTTCCAAAAAAAGTGGAGTGTTCCTTTAAGTGTCAATTTTTCAAAATTGAGATTTATACATCATCTGAAAGCTGAATAAATAAGCTTTCCATTGATGTATGGTTTGTTAGGATCGGACAATATTTGGCCGAGATACAACTATTTGAAAATCTGTAATCTGAGGGTGCAAATAAATCAAAATATTGAGAAAATCGCCTTTAAAGTTGTCCAAATGAAGTTCTTAGCAATGCGTATTACTAATCAAAAATGAAGTTTTGATACATTTATGGTAAGAAATTTACAAAATATCTTCATGGAACATGATCTTTACTTAATATCCTAATGATTTTTGGCATTAAAAAAAATCGATAATTTTGACCCATACAATGTATTTTTGGCTGTTGCTACAAATATACCCCAGCGACTTAAGACTGGTTTTGTGGTCCAGGGTCACATATGAGCCCAAAAAATAAAATAAAATTATATTTTGCATACTGAAAATGGGGGTAATTTTTAAGAATTTTGCTATGTATTGCGTAGTGACATTATTTTAAGTATTTTGCCCACCAGAAATAAATTAATGAAAAATCATCCTGTTTTGACACAGTTTTAATTAAAGTAAGCAAAAATTACATTAACTGCAACATAAAATACATATATAAAATAAATAGCCTAAATTTATTAAAATTATATGTTAAACTACACTACTGGTCAGAAGTTTGGTCATAAAATGTTAGCGTGTCAGGGTTTCAACAAAATATTAAGCAGCAAAAACTATTTTAATAGTAAGAAATATTTTCTGAGCACCAACTATAAGAATGATTTCTGAAGGATCATGTGACACTGAAGAATTGAGTAATAGCTGCTGAAAATTCAGCTTTGCCATCAAAGGAATAAATTACATTTTAAAATATATTCAAATAGAAACAGTAAATTTAAATTGTAATAATATTACTGTTTTACTGTATTTTGATAATTATGGTAATGAGAACTTTTTTTCTAAGAAATGAAAATTATTGTTTTGTGTGTGTGTGTGTGTGTGTGTGTGTGATTATTTGTAATGCAAAAAATAATGTAAAAAAAATGGTAATCGTCATAAAATAGGTTTTATTATCTTTATGCAAAATATAGGCCTAATTCTTATTTTTTTCTTTAGGAGTGTGCGATATTGAAAAAAAAAAGATATCTCGATATTTTTTGGCATTTTTTCGATAACGACAATTAGACGATATTTTGCCGAGTGTGTTATTTTGCTGATATCTGACTACTATGGACAACTGCAGTTTTTGATATTATTCATATTCTGTGTGGTCAGTTCACATCAGTCAGAAATTAGTCTTTTCATATAAGTTTAAATTGATTTTTACCTTTTATGGGCAATTTTACCTTTAATAAAGCCATTTTTTTCTAAAAGTGTGCATCTTTTGATTCAAATTATTACATTTAATCAGTCAATTAGAATAAGACATTTAGGCTGTTACCAAACAAATGAAACCAGTATCAACAAAATTCATCTTTTGCAGAAGTTGCATCTGAAGTGGCATTTAGATGTGTTTGCACACTGCTTAATGCAGCTCAGAGGGACATGGAGTGCTTTAACCTGCAGTTACTAATGCATTTGTTTTGATATTTTAAACATAAAACATTGAATACTGATATTTGAAGTTATTTTAAAAATGAACAGATACTTTAAATATGAAATTAAAGTCGCCAGTAGGTGGCAGAAAATCACTGTTAACAAGTGAGTCATTGCGATTGAACCGAATCATTTAAACGGTTGATTCATTCAGGAACGAAACACCGTCATGTTCATGGTCATGTTGCTCAGAGACGTAAAACAGCGCTAGCTGGTTGGAATTATTTTTTGTTGGTGAAACGGAGCAAAAACAGGCAACATGGGCCACGTACACACTGCATCTAAATTCGGTTGTCAGTTCACCTTTTACTCCTTAATCGCGTTCTGTACACACACAGTTCACTAAAATACGGGACTGACAACCGCATTAACTCCCGAAAAATTCAGGTAGTGCAACCGCATTTACAGAAATTCAACGCAGTGTGTACGGAACTGAACTGAACAACTAGTTGTTAATGACGTATTTGAACGTACATCGGTGTCTTCGTCTGTATGTGTGATGCAAGAAAATAATAGTGAAAGAAGTCTTAACTTAGCACGGGGCTAGCTGCGCTCATGAGCCCTGCAGTAACGTGTCAGTGTTGCCAGATCTTCATAGAAAGAAAAAAAAAACAAACAAGGAAAATTACAAACACCCAAATGCTTTGTTTTATAACACCAAGAAAAAGCTCATATCCACAACAGATCACTTTATTAACTTCATAAAGTGCCTATCTTTATGAGATAAGACCACACAACATGCCTAAAAGCGCTTGTTATGTATGAGGACATGGCAACACTGCAAGACAGCGCTCTCTAAAGCAGCCTCCCGAGCATAACGCTGCACGTCTGTCAGCGGTAGTTTAGTTAAAATCGACGGACTAAAAGAGTCTTTAGTCAAAAAATGGCACATAACAAACGGCTAAACGTTTACTCGCTCTTGCAAGAAGACAGAATGTTGCTATGGTTACAAATGCAGGAGTGAGTGCTGTTGTGTACACACATGGAACGATAATTTACGGGACTCACTCCCGCATTTAAATGCGGTTGTCACTCCTGAAACTTGTAGTGTGTACGTGGCCTTTAACGTAAGTCTCTTAATATTAACTTATTGTTTTTTGAACAGCTGTATAAAATCAATATCACATTTGTAATCATGCTTATTTCCGGGGAAAAAACGGCACTCTTCGTGTAATTTTTACTATATGAAATTATATATAGGCCTACTCTGTATACATATTCTGACCCCATATATTGAATTTTGTGATCATTCTTAATGCATTTTAATAGACTGCACGTGCACTATTTAATCCACTAGACTTCTTTACGTAATGCGTGCGCTCTGTAGGGGTGTTTTGAATGGTTTTTGCAAAATACTCGATATTGTCAAATTGCACATCGTTAAAACAACAATTACGATATTATCGCAGACGATAAGTGACATATGGCCATAGTTTAGTGTGATTAACCTGTTATTCCTTCTTACAAACCTGAGGTTTGTCTATACTTCTAAGACATGATCAACAGCTGACAACAAGTGCAGAACTTTCTCAACTAAAATTTATGAATGACTTCATCCAAAAAAAAAAATAAAAAAATTGTGGTGATTTTAGAGGAGACATAAAACTGAAAGCTGTGAACCACAATAAAGAATCTATAGTATCTGATATTATAAGTTTGTCATAAAAAGTTATAAGGTGCATGTTTGTTTTTATTAATTGTTCTTGCGTTCAGAAAATATCTCTAGCTGTGTCGTTCTGGTTTGATGTGCCCTGGATTAGTTATAGCTACATCTGCCCTCTGACACATTAATATGTGTGGTTGTGTATGTGTGCTTTTGAATTTGATCTTTTGAATCAGCGCTCTCCTGGAAGCCCCAGTGCATGCTGGGAGGAAGTTAATGCTTCTCGTCTGTAACCACATCTTAGATGAGCTCCACGTACAGCGGCCACATCCTCCTCAAGCCTCTGCACCACCACAGCGCTCCTGCAAGTGTGTGCGCAAGAGTGTGTGTTAGTGGCCGTACATTGGCAACCCCACAACTGACAAACCTCTAATTTGAATGCAGTTTTCAAATACCAGAAAAAAAACAGAATTTTGGTTATTTTCTTTTTTCTGTGCAAAAAGGTTCTTATGCAGAATGTCCTTAGGCAGCTTTTCCATAACTTTTGGGAGAAGTAATGCCATAATGTGAATAATAGTGTATGTATTCTTACACCCTTGTTATGCTTCTCTCTGCAGGCGAAGCAAAGAATCTGGGTCCGAGCTCAGGGCCGAACCGCCTCCGTGACCTCTGCACCTTCTGTACAATCAGTTTGGACCAGGAGGAAGTATATCGCACAAAAGTTTATGAGAAGAGTGTAAGGTGAGATGGTAAACACACACTGTGGTACACACGAGCACACCAACATCACATGCAAACTACATGCTGATGTTGATGATATTTATCTGACAGCACTTCTCAAATATGTGGTTTTCATGCTACTTCACAAAAATGCAGGCCTATATTTTTTTTCTGTCTGCCATGTACACATAATTCGAGCAAGAGCGGAAACGCTGCCCTTTTATGTCATCTTATTTCATCTTTTCACGATAGTTGCTCAAATATATATTACAATATACAAATAGATTTAAACATATCCTGAAGAAAATGTCAGTAGCAATTAACCACTGTAGAATGTGGTATCCCACAATTGTTACCCTAATTTGAACCTGATCTAACCCTTAAATTTAGTTTTGTTGGTGTTTGGTGATGTTAATAATTAATGTAGACATTATTTTTATTATTTCACAACTAGCATTTTTTTAAATTATGCAAGTAAAGAATGTGACAGTGTTTACATATGGCAAATACAGAATCCCTTGGACCAAACATATAGCATATATGTAAGTAAAAAACATAATTAAACGCAATGCATATTTTCAAGGTTTTTTTTTTTTTTGGTAAAGGGATCATTTGACCTGTTTAAAATTGTCATCATTTACTCAGCTTCATATTGCTTTATTATATTTATAGAAGATATCTTTATAGAATTTTTTTTGAAATTTTTTTATTTTTTTGCCCAAACATTAAAAATGGGGTCTGAATTTTTTTTTGGACCCCATTGAATTTCATTGTAAGGACAAAAACAGTTTAAACATTCTTCAAAATATCTTATTTTGTGTTCCATGGAAGAAAAAAAAGTCATACAGGTTTGGAACAACATGAGGGTGAGCGAATGATGACGGAGTTTTCACTATCACTTTAAGCTCTTCTGTGTTTTAGCAGATTGTCAGGGTGTTTTGGGTTGTTGCTAAGGTGTTCTAAAGAGTTCAATCCTAATTCTCTAAGATATTTGGTTGTATAAATGGTGTGGTGAGCTTCAATACTTTTTTTTAAAAAAACAACAACATTTTTTTATTCATTATACTCAAAGTTGACTTTCCATTGTGTACCAGATTTACCTTGTCTGATAGTTCGTTTTGATATCGGACGTACAACATTGTGTTTGGCGATATTACATTGTGTACACTTTCAGTTGCAAAAGCGCCTAGTCATTGAAAGAAGCACATTTTCTTTATCTCACTCTGTTTCTGAAGGCTTTTCCTCTCGTGGTATTTCACAACTGTTTTTTCCCCTCTGTTCAAAGGGCTCTGTTGGCTGTGTCTAAGGAAGGGTGTCCACCTACGCATTCCCTCACTTTTCTCTCTCACACTTGCTATCTATCGCTCCTTGTCTTTCGTTCACACACTCTCTCAGAGCATGAAGTTTTTTCCTCAAGTCTTTCTTCACGTCTCCTAATCTTTCTTTCTCTCATTTGGCTTATTATTAAACACTTTTGAATCTGGGGCCATTCATGTGTGGCGTGTAGCCACGTTTTCAGTATTTCGAGTCCAGTGGTTTTACCTGTAGCAGTGTTCGGGAGGTCAGAATCTGTTTGTGTGTGAATGTATGTGGGAGCGCATGCGCTCTTCAGTGCGGGGGCTGTGAGTGTGTAATTTGTGTGTGTGTGTGTGTGTGTGTGTAAGAGAGCTGGAGTGTGTGTGGGTGGATGAGCATTCTCTCAAGTCTCAGCTGAGGTATTTGACTGTTGCAGTCACACAGCTAGAAGTGATTTTTTTTTGCACGTTGAACCTTTTCAATCTGGCTTTTTGATGATATACAAATTTTTAAATTCCTTGAGTATGCTAGGAATTTAAATTGATTTACTCTAGAGTATACTAGAGTAACCAGTTGTAGTCCATCACATTTAGTTATAAACATGATCCACTAACATTTCACAAAGTGTCACAGAACTTTTGAATGTAATTTGCATCTATTAAAATGATAAATAAAAATTGTATTTTATATTTATATAATTTATGTTTTTGTAGGGTTGTTTTTGTTTATAATTTAAACCTAATTTTTGTGAAATGTTTTGGGTGAAATATGTGACCCTGGACCACAAAACCAGTCTTAAGTGTCAATTTTTCAAAATTGAGATTTATACATCATCTAAAAGCTGAATAAATAAGCTTTCCATTGATGTATGGTTTGTTAGGATCGGACAATATTTGGCCGAGATACAACTATTTGAAAATCTGGAATCTGAGGGTGCAAAAAAATCTAAATATTGAGAAAATTGCCTTTAAAGTTGTCCAAATGAAGTTCTTAGCAGTGCATATTACAAATAAAAAATTAAGTTTTGATACATTTATTGTAAGAAATTTACAAAATATCTTCATGGAACATGATCTTTACTTAATGTCCTAATGATTTTTGGCATAAAAGAAAAATGGATAATTTTGACCCATACAATGTATTTTTGGTTATTGCTACAAATATACCCCAGCGACTTAAGACTGGTTTTGTGCTCCAGGGTCACATATGTGCTTCTGCTATCTTTATTTGAAACCAATGAAACCAATTTGTTATATAATACAATTCCTAGTTTTATGTGGTAAGTGGGTGAATCTCACAAACTGTTTCATATCGTGGCCATTAAAACTGAGGTTTTTTTGTTTTTATTGTGACAGTGATTTTCATGACAATACATCAGATTCTCATTACCTAGTCTTTCTTACTTCATCCTAACCAGCTGTGACTCTTTGAAGCAACTACATTTTTTTAAATGCTTTCCGTGTTTTTCGATCACGTTCTTTGTTTCTGTGTTGTACTGACGAAAAGCTTATTGGAACGAAGTAGCTCTCCACGTGTATTAAAAACATCAAACATAGAGTAGGAGAGATTGATTGTGTTTAGAATCAGATATACTTTAAAAAAAAAGGGCAATGTACTGGAAATGATCTGCTAGGACAATGCAAGTAAATGCAGTAAAACTATTCTGACTCGCTACATTTTGTGATTGTATTGCATCATGCCGCATTTATATATTTTTTTTTTTTGCATCGCACCTGGATAGAACATGATATGATGCAAAAAATCTCATTCTTATTACTGTGTACTGCAAAACATAAATAACATACATTTATATTTATGCGTTTGGGAGACACTTTTATTCAATCCACCTGAATTCAAGGTACACAATTTTATCAGTCCTTGTTTCCCTGGGAATCAAACTCATGGTGTTGTTAACTAAAATAGGTGATATTTATAATATTTAATCAGAAAATCGTATTTTTTGCAGGCATTTTGTTTATGGAGTCACTGTGCTTGTGATTAACGTTCTCTTTTCATGTGCTTCAGTCCATTCTATGGCGAGGACTTCTACTTTGAAATTCCCCGCCCATTCCAATGCCTGTCCTTCTACGTGTACGCCAAGAGCATGTTCCAAATACGGGATCTACCTGTAGGTCAGTATCTTTTGCCCTTGTTTTGTCTCATTTACAAGACTAATACACAGTGTACATGTCAACTAAAGCTTGCCTGTGTGTGTTTGTAGGGAAGGTAGCCATCAGGAAGGAAGATCTATATAAGTACTGCGGGAAAGAGAACTGGTTTCAGTTACAGCCTGTGGATCCACACTCAGAAGTTCAGGTGAGTGAACGGTTAGATGGCATAGAAGTTATCATTTGACACACAAACACACACCCAACAGAGCAATACATGCGTACACGACCTTACTTCCCTTCTGTGGTTAGTCTCCAGCTGTGGTTTGGGCCAATCGGGTGAGTTTATGATTACTCATTGCCTCACCATACCCAATGAGATCAATGTATGATTAGTCAGCTCTTATATGTGGTCCAATGACTTGAAAGCAGATGCAGGCCCAGCTCCACATCCTGTTTTTGTGTATGGTATATGCACGGATCTGTTTTGTACACAAGTATGATTCACTGTTTAGCAGTACCAGGGGCAGGGGGTGTGGACTGTATCAGAAACAAAAAGTGTTTATGTAAAGGAATTTGCTTTTGTAAAAAGTCTGTTTCGAAAAAAAAAACACAACGGAAAGGCAATGTCAAGTAGTGGTTTGCCACTTTTAGAAATTAATGAGGAAAGTAAACCTAGCAAGCAAGTTTCTACATAAGAGTTTCTACGTTTTGTATGTGTATTGAAACATCGCTTTTAATTGGAATGCTTTTTGAATATTTGCGATGTATTTTTAACAAATATTTTTGCAATGTATTTTTACATGTATTAATTACAAATAGCAGTTTTCCACTTTTCCAACTGAGGAAAGTAAACCTAGCAATCAGAGTTTCTACATATGTATTGATAACATTGGTTTTAATTGGAATTTAGAGATATTTAGAATACTTGCAATGCATTTGTGAAAAAATTATTTGTTAAAAAAAACACACACACGATGGAAAGACAATATAGACAAATAGCAATTTGCCACTTTTCCAGTTGAGAAAACTAAACCTAGCAAGCAAGCTTCTACATAAGTGTTTCTACATTTTCTATGTGTATTGATAACATCAGTTTTAATTGGAATTTGGCAATATTTTGAATATTGTGCTAATTTTAGTTGTCTTTTTATTTGTTTTCTTTTAAACTGTGTTTGTTAAGTGTCTAAATTGTTTTTGGGGCCACTTTATGTGATGATAAGATGTGTCCTACAAATTGCCATAAATCAGAAATCTGATTTAAACAAAGAAGTCATCTGAAAAAAAAAGTCACCTGAAACACAGAGTATGTTTACGGACAAGTGAAACGATATAATACTTCAAGGCACTCGCATGGTTAAAAAGCCTTAGCCTAATAAACTAGACTATTTCATTATAAAATTGTTGGTCACATTTCGGCTTTGCAGCCATGTTTGCAGACTAGTTTCGCAATCCTTCCTTCTTCCCGCTTTGCGACTTCACTGACTTTTTTAGTAACAAAAAACTGATTGTTTTCCCTAAATCAGTTTAAACTGTCTATTTCAATTAGTAGATTCAGACTCTGATTCAGTGATTTGTTTGCAATCACGCAGAATTGTTCTTGGGAAGTCTATGTGTAACCTTTTTCATGTATTAAAAAGCATTGCTGTTTATTGTTGTATTGGTGCATATAAATAAAAGAGATTATTTGTATCAGTATTCATTTAGTAAAATACTGTGGGAAAAAATATTATTTTAAACTTTTTACTGTTTTACTGCATGTTGCAGTTCTTACATTTTATCCTTTTTAATCTTCTTGTCAACAGTCACTTTTTTGACTAAAAAGAACACACTCACGCTAATTTCAGACTTAAAAACAGAAATATCATGGTATATACAGAAAATTGTCAAAATACTGAAAAATATTTATAGATTTCATAAAGAGTCTACAGCATTACTTTACGACAGTGGGTAAACACTGTGGTGTATGTCTCTTTAACCCTGAGGACGAGAAAACGGTGGGTGGCAGTTCCGTCAGATAATGTTCAGAGCCGCCCAGAACTGGCTGAAAAACCAACGAGACGTTCTTCCATCGGTGTGTTCGAAAACCCTTACGTACGCCAAAAAACTTAAACAACTTATTTACACAAAACAAGTTTTTTGTTTCCACATGCTTATGAAATGAATGGCTCTATAATCAATCCATTGTAGATGTGCTGTATCTTGCAAATAGATCTGCTCAACAGGGTTAAATGATTAGATTCTATAATTAGATTTGCATTTTAAAGTATTTAAATAAAACTTGTAACTTTATTTTGTAAAAAGTGATTCTTTAGTATCTGCTTTGGACATCTGTTAACATTGAATTATTGGTGCGTTCTCGGTGTCATTTCTCAAAGGAACTTGCACAAAATATTGCGCAGGAGTATGTGGGTGTTCTCCCTCCTCTGTTTGCACTCTTTCTCATTCCGACATTATCAGCCTCAGCAAATTTGACCGGCTGGATGAGTTATTTTAACATATATCATATTATATCATAAACATGTCAGTAGTTGATTTTCAGTGCCACAGCCCTTAAAACACATTCTGTATTTCAGACTTTTTTGTTTTAAGCAGACGTATGAATGAGGGTTTGTGGGACAGATCCTATAATCTGAATTTCATATACAGTGGTGCTAAAAGTATTTATAAACTTAATAAACATTGAAAATGTCTAAATGTCATTGCATTAGATAAAATATCAAACCATTGTTTATTTAAACAAATTAAATATGTTTATTATTGTTTTTTTTCTTTGTCATTTGTGAATGCACACAGACAAAGAAGCAGGGTCCCATCTAAAGACAACATGACTGTGGAAAATAAAGCACCCTGAGTTCTGGTGTCTGTTTGGTTGTGTTATCCTATAGATAACTCAGCTGAATGAAGTATAATTACATCTGCTGGATTTGGTGAAATAAGTCTTTTTTTTTACTTTTACAGGGGAAGGTTCACTTAGAGATGAGGCTGAATGAACTAATCACAGAGAATGGCTCCATCTGCCAACAGCTTGTGGTTCAGTAAGTGATGCTTGTCAGTCAGTGCATGTGTTTGTGTGTTTTTACATGTGTTTAGTGTATTTGAGCTCAACATGAATATGCATACACAACCCATATTTCTTGCTGGTAGATGTCTTAACTACAGCATGTGGTTCTAAAAATCATTTTTCTCCATTGTTGGCAATTCATAAGTAACTGTGTGTTCTAATAGTATACAGTTTAAAATCTTTTTTATGTCAAAAGCGTATGGGCTATGTCGCTTATATTTCATTGTATTATAGTAGTTGTTTCACTAGTATCCAATCCAATATCCACATAGTATCCAGTGTCTTTTTAAGAGGAGCTTTAAAAGTGTAGAATGGGCTTTTTTTGCCCTGCCGTCACAGCTCAGTGTAGTCAGTAGTGAAGGTTTGTAACTGGGAGGTTCCTGTTGTGCCATCAGCCGATCAGCATTGTCATGATCATTTTTCTGTGACTGAGGACCAGGGTTTGCCAAATGGGGGTTCCATCTCTGCATGCAGTACAGTTATTGTCACACTGGCATAATTTTGAACATTTCTGTGAACAGAAGTTTTTAGGATTTTATCAGATTTGTAACAAAAAGTGTTTATAAACCCGTTTATAGACCTTAAGGTCACCCTGCAGTTTTCTGCTTAAATAAATTCTTTCAAACATTAAACCCTCAAGCTTTTAAGACATACAGTATTTGTATTGTAACATTTAGTGAAAAATAAAATGTACTAAAATAATATATAATTATAACACTATTATGTAGAATTTGATTTAATTTAGAATATTTAGAATTTAATTTTGAATATTTAGAATAGATTTTTTTAGTTGAAGTACAAATGTATTGTTAAAATAGTAGTATATTTCTTTCTTGATTTTTCTATCTATCTATCTATCTATCTATCTATCTGTCTGTCTGTCTGTCTGTCTGTCTCTCTCCATTCAACCGTGTCTATCTATCTATCTATCTATCTATTATATAATATTTTATTACAAATTAAAATTCAATCAAAATATAT
>JAFVLL020024274.1:0-48160 GCA_021397915.2 Tor tambroides | reverse complement strand
ACGAGTGTGTTTAGATGGCTTTGGGAGAGAAAGAAAATGATCGGCAAGGGGGAAAGAGGGGCGCGGTAGGAGCAACACACACACACACACACATATACACACTCAGCGCTACTGGATGGGGCTGTGAGAAACCTGCGCTGTTTGCCACATTTTGCGAACAGTTTGGATAAGTAGTTCACTTAATTTTGGATATTTTACGTTTAAATCGTCTTAATATCACCAGTGACAGATATAGCTCAGGCGTTTGCCCATTATCTGTGTTAGCAGTGGTGCTAACGTGCTCAGTACCCTGGTTCCCTCTCACAACCGTCGTAATTATTCACTTTTATGTTAGTACAAGAGTGAAACATTGTTCTTTATTTACCCGTTTTAACCAAACCCGTCTTCATGCCACTGGAGTTGGCGGATGGTTGATTCATTCTTACCCGGACCGAGGGTGTGAAATAGACGGTGGGATCCTCGCCGAAATTTGACAAATTCTGAACTGGACGGAAGTTGTTGCATCGCTTTAAATAAACGACCATTGCCACAGATAATTATCACATTTAGAATTTTCTTAAAAACGATTTTTAAAATCGTAATATAGTGTATTATGTATTATATAAGCTATAACGTAATAGCTGTAACGTTGAAGTATAGATTTCAAATGACAAATTACAAAGTACGTACCGTAGATTAAAAATAATATATATTACAGTTTATACAATAACACTTTGGTCGCTTGGTATTAGCAGCTAAGTTACTGTCATTTAAAAAAGATTTTTATTTTATTATTTTTTTTATTTTTTTTAAATGACAGAGAGCTTCATTACTCTTTTTACCCTCTTTGCAGAACATCCCACATTAAATTTATTATGACTTACAATCGTAGTAACTAGCTGAGTTAACTATGGTATAGTTTCTCTTAGGGTATTTGATATATTTACACTGAAAAAATCAAATATGGAGTTATTCCTACTCGATCTGACCCTTATTAGGATTGATTTGTATAACCCAGTATAGCCAGGTTGCTTATATAAATTGTAAGAGTTTTTGCCTACTTGTACCACGGAATCACAACAAAGTACCATAGAACTACAATGATCGTTGGACATGATACCGTGGTATTAGCATATTATTTTTGGCATGATACCACAGTAATAACATGTTATTCTTTTAAAGGATCATTTAAATTCCAATGTACATGTGTATCATCACCATTCTTCATATTTCACAGTACATAGTAAAAATGTTTTGTCAAGTAACCTAAACATGTTCTTCGTGTAACAACATTTGAATTATATTTTTAACTATTACAATTACCGTTGGATACAATTAGTATAAAATGGTACATTTGATACATGTCACATTTTTGTAAAGGATATGACATGACAGCTGATATTGACACTATCGGGGCAAATGAAAGATCGCTGTGCGTCTGAAATATAATTTTGACATGTCAGGTGTTTTGAATAGACTGAGCTGATTTAAATTTAAACTCAATTTATTTAGAGATATTTTCTTAACACTGTCAAAATGATTAGTGCTTATGTTTTTACTGTCTTCGACCCCTCACCCACCAAAATACAAAAAAACAACAAAAAAATTGAACCGAAACCTTCTGTGTTGCAAGTGAATTTGTGGTAAATCATCGCTCTCTGGAAAGCTCACTGGAAGCCTCATAGCCACATGATATTACATAATTCATGTGAAGTGGAGTAGCTCTTCATTTTACGGGAGTATAGAAAGAAAAAAATAATGTAATGAAAAAGATGTCCTGTGGTACAAGTAGAAAATCTGGTGTAGTTTCAGCAAACCTAAAAATAAAAAAAAATAAAAAAACAGATATAGTATCTCTTTGATACCTGAAAACATGTCATAATCGGGATCTATCTCTGTATTAAGTCTTATGTATTAAATCTCTGTATTAAGTCTTATGTACAACCCTTTATGCCGATTTTTTTACAAATGTGTGTGCATGCGTATGCGTGTGAAAGTCATCGCTTTTATCTTTCCACCTGGATGAGGGTAGGCTTTTCTGATTACAGTAACAGCTCAGTAACCTGCCTTTCCTACTGTATTAAAACAGCTGTCTGCACTGGGGATGTGGGGGCATTCAGAGATAGGGAGTTTTTTGGAAGTCACTGTGTGTAATTGGGACTTTTAGGGCATTTGGATAACTTGAAAGTCCCAACCTCAGGTCAATTCCAATAACGTGTATAGTAAAGCGATAATACTAATAAACAATATGAGTGAATAACTTACTGTTATGTGAATTGGATGTAGTTTGGAGTGACAGTATATTTATAAAATCATAAAATTTTGTTTCGTATGATCTGACAGAATTACACTCTCAGAAAAAAAGGTACAAAAGGGATGGTCCCTGCACTTTTGTACCTTTTAGGTACTAGTATGTACACTTTAGTTACTAATATGTACATTTAAGTTCCCAATATGGATTCGTTCTTTAGGTACAAAGGTGTACCTATTGAAAAGTTATCGCCCAGGTGACAGCTTATGTACCTTTATTTCTAAGAGTGTTGAATAATTAGTTATACTAACAGAATATAAAACAGTTGTGTCATGTTTAGTGCATTAAAAAAATTTACACATGCCTTCAGGAAGAATTGGGAAAGTCCTTAGGAAATTACAGAGTACTGTTAAATAATTCCTCTCTTCTTTGTAAATGCTTAGGGAAGAAACCAGGTACTATTTACTTTTACAGTATTTGGCCTGACTTTCCTGTAATTTTAAGTTTTTTAGTAAACAAACAAACAAAAAAAAAAGATAATAAATGTCTGGTTGTTAAAAATGCCTGAGCCTTCCTGAAGAACTGTTTTTTTTAAATTGCACTTAACTAAAGTCTTCGATCAAATCACTTCCTACTCAGTCCTTTGCTTGCCCTTGCCCAAACGATGAAGATCAGGGCAATGACACACTGTAAACAGAGACATGTCCCATGACATCAATCATGCGCTATCAAATCAAATTGTCCGAAACTCTTAAAGGGGACAGCGTGACTGACGTGACACTGAACAATTGATCAGCTGCTAAATGTTATAGTTGTGCAGTCAGTCTCTGGGTTCTGTATTAACACACTTGTCTAAATACATGGTGTGGTTGGCTCTCGTCGTCAGCCATTTTTATGAAAGGATAAAGGCATTCATTTGTTTACTAGTGTTTTGTAGTTGGTTGACAACAACTGTTGTGTCTAATAATGGCTACTGCCCAGTGGTCCGTGAGGTGAAGGAATACAGCTCAAAGGCTTTTTCATTCACAAAAGCACACCAAGGTTTCAGAATGACTGTTATGAGTACGTAGGCCACTGTGTGCAGTGCGTCACATTGCAGTGATGTCTTTGTCCATGTAAGTGTCCTAATCGGGACGTATGTCAACACCACGCATAACCACAAATGGGGTTACAGCCTCAACAAACACAATTAAACCATTCTGTGCATGCATCATTTATGATGTTATTGATTTAAGCAATAATATTCATCTGGTTAAGTCATTGAAATCCCTTATCTTAAAAAAAATCTGGTATTAATTCAGATTTGGGCCCACAGTATGCCAGCAGGAACACTATTACTATGTTAACTAGTTGCTTATTAGCATGCATATTATTACTAGCATATTAACTGTTTATTAGTACTTATAAAGCATTCTGCATGATCATATTCCATATGTCCATATTCTAACCCTACCCATACCTAAACATAACTACTACAACAACTACTTACTATCAGTGAAGCATCAAATTAGGAGCTTATTGAGGGAAAACTCTTAGTTAATAGTGAATATGTGTTTCCTATTCTAAAGTGTTAACTTTTCTAATATACTCATAATAAATGGACCAAATGGTATAGTTCACAGTTTTGCAGAGGAATGATAATATAATGATTTAAATAGCTTCCCTGAAGCAGTCATACTTGATTTGACCGTTTTTAATATTAGCTTGTGAATTGACAAGGGAATCATTTGGATTAGGGCTTGGCGATATGAGCAAAAAAAAATATCATGATAAAATATTTTAAATCAGTTGATATCGATAATTATCACAATAAATTTTAAATCCAGTTTAAAGGCAGATTTTGTCTCCTGAGTGAAAGTTGTAGAGGCCAGACCATTAGTTGTGGGTTTAAACTACTGTTTATGGTCGTAACATGACAAACGTTTCATGTTTTTGAATTTTTTACACTTTTCCAGTCATTTAAAATAAATATTTTAAACGAAAAATTAATTGCTTCATTTCCGCGTGTTCTAATGAGTGATATTGTTTCAAATCATGAAACAGGTTTGTGTTGCCTGACTGTATATTCCACACAGTTTGCTGTGCAGGCTGAAATATTAATAATATTACATTTTTGTCTCTTAGAAATGCACATTTGACAGTAGCTTGAGTTGACAGTAGTAGCTTGAGTTAGGATGCAGATGTAAATTTATGTTCATTATCAAAATCAGTAACCATATGTAAAAATGGTAACAACCTCATTTTTATATGGTGAAATTAAATTATTCTGGCTTGTTGAGTTTGATTAACATAGCACCTCAATACTATGGTAAAGGTATTTGTATGAAAAACAGTAGTCTAAATTTAGTATAGGCCTAAATGCGCAAACACTATAGCTTAATCACAAAAAAAAAAAAAACTAATTATATTCCATTACTCCTTTAATACATTAAATACATGTCTACATTAATAATATTACAATTCCGTAATTCAGGTTATTTTTCTTTAGTATCAACTTTGAAAGGGAATGTCATGACAATACAGATGCTAAGCATGTGAAAACCATTTAGAAGACCTTATCAACATGCTAAAATTCTCTCAGAACACCACAGTAATATGCAAAAAACCAACTAGTAACACCTTGTCATCATGCTAAAATTCTCTCAGAACACCACAGAAATATGCAAAAAACCAACTAGTAACACCTTGTCAACATGCTAAAATTGTCTCAGAACACCACAGACATGCTAAAACTATTCTGAACACCTTAGCAATATGTTAAAAAATCTCTCAAAATACCTTAGCATTGGTAAACTTTTTTTGTGAGACGTTGAGCCATGAATCTTTCCATTGGAAAGTGTAGTGTACTAATCGGTGCCCTCATGGACTAAAAGACTCACTCTGATGTTATCTTTTTCTTTTCTTTTCCCCTCTTTTTGCACACAAACGGCCACATTTACATGTGGTCACCAGCACCGGCTATCAGCAGGTGTGCGTGCACATATACAAGCAGCAGGAGGAAATGTTTGCGTGTTGTGATGTGTTGGAGAACTGTGAAGCATTCAGTAGTATACTAATAACAGCCGACAAAGAGGAACTAAACTAAGGGCTGGCTCTATGAGGACCATCTTACAACACACTCTTACGACTTTATAATGGCCACATTGTTCCGGTGTCAACCAATTCTGATGCCCTTATTAGAACATTTCAGTACTAGACAAGCGTGATAGTCGATTATATTTATACCACTATACAACCGTTTGTTTTCCTGTAGTGGGCATGAAATCAGTTTCGGTGTTTTGTGGCTTTTAGTTCATGTTTGTTAGTTTGGAGGTCATATAAATGCTTGCATACGGCTAAAAGTTATCTTTCTCTAGAAAAAAAATATTGATGACTCATCATGCACTCATGGGCGTGTCTAAATTTTTGTCCAATGAAACCTAGTAGCAATAGCATAGCATGTAGCAAACTTTGATTTTGTGAACTGTGATGTAAAGTCGGTTATTTTAAAAAAGAAAACAAGCTCTTTGATATGTCTCGCCCAAAAGTCCTTTGTTAAGTGATTTCATTGGGCCTTTAAAGGTAGCAAACAAGCTGAGGTTGTTGTTTAAAACTTGTGGCTCACACTCATTGACTCATAACCTTCTGACCGCTTACTTCATTCACTCTCAAACCTCATCCTTCGCTTGTGTCTTCATAGTTCTTTCACAATAACTATTTTGTTACAAATAGTTTTGAGCAACACATTAAAAAACTATCCATAAAATCATACCACTATGTTTTGTGTCTATTGAATTGGTTGCTTTGGGAAAAAGATCAATTAGGATATCAGTCAGTGTATGAAAATATTTGACCGCTGAATGTCACAATTCATCAGTCAGAAACAAGTATTCAAGAGAGCTGTGTACAAACTGTATTTATTTCTGAGATGAATCCATGCTAATATGTATGGTTGAATAACACATACTGTTAAACAGATTATCTGTATGTTGTTAAACAGTATTCTAGTTACAAATACAGTGTAGCCTATATTAGTTCTAAAGTTAGCTTTTCTGCCGATTCATTATTTTTTGAGGAACTGCAGTTTTTGTTGTTGTTTTTTTTACAAGGACTTCGCTAAGTTAAATTATTATGAGCCTAGCTAAATTAGGGTCAAAGATGGGGTCAAAAACTAACCAACTCAGTGTTTCCCCTTCCGGTCTGTCTGGAGGGTCTAAGTTAAGATCTTCTAAAAGCAGTAAGGGATGGCGTCACACGGGTCTCTGGTGCTGCTTCTGAGCAATTCAGGGCAGGAGGGCTTAGCACAGAGCTCAAGAATCGCTTTAGTTTTCACAGTCAGTGGCGTTGGGATTAGACATTAATAGTTCTTTAAAGAGCTGAAGCAGATTGACGCTGTCACCTCACACACCCTTAGCAGTGCATTGTGCTTACACAGCTAACACTAAACAGTCTCTGCTTTTCAAGCACAGGGATGTGATGCAACACTTTTCATGGGTGAATTTGATATTAACTAACTGTTGTGTAGGTCATATTGTGTCCTAAAAATACGAATGGATGTTGATTTAAACTATTTCAGACAGTTGCCATCAGAGTAGTTCTGCATAAGATGAACCCTCATGGGGATCAAGATGCTCTTTCTCCTCTTTAGAACCAAAAGCAATCTGTAGATTCCCCCACCCCCCTTTTATGCAGTGATTTTAGGGTTGATTTTGTAATTCTGATCAATTGAAATACTGTAACATACAATAAAACAGAACGATAAAAAAGAGACTTATTTTTAGCTGAAAAAAAAAATCAAGATTAGGCTAAATATTTTAAGCCTAAGAGTGTGTTGAATTTTAATGATGAAACTGGGCAGTAAATGATCAAATTCTGTGGAAACTATCAGATATTTCATTATATAGCTGGTGTGATTTGAATCATATCTTTTCATCGGCCCAGATGATTTCACAGAAATGTATCCAGTATGGTTGCATTTTTTTTACACAGTTTCATGCATGTTTGTTTATGTCTATGAATGTGTCTAAGTATGAGTGTATGCATGTGTGTGTGTTTGCATGTAGGGAACTCCAGAGTTTTGTATCTGCATGTGTGTGAAGCCTTGTGTAGCTTGTTTGTTCAGGCCTCACAGTTGTGGTTTGTATTCACTTCCGTTGCTAAGCATACAGTGCTACACACATTCGCTTCTCTTCATCACACCTGTGTGTATGTGTGTGAGAAGAGAGGGTTAACTGTAGGGCATTGGCTGCTATCATGGCTCCCTGCGGCAGTGTGCTCTTGGGAATTTAGTTTCCTCTGAGTCTTTATCTGTGTCGACTGTGAGCATCATTATGAGCTGCTCAGGGTTGCATTTGCTGTTGTTTTCTGAATGGTTCAGGGGAAGAGGTGTGTGTACCGGAAACAGAGACTGTGTAATTGCTAAAGGTGTAAGTTGCAGACTTTGTGCGTTCAGTCTCTGTTCCCTAATGAGAAATGAGAATTAAGCATCTTCTGTACGGTGAATTTTATATGAGCATCAATGCATTATGGAGTCATATACAGTATCAGCCCAAAAGATAAAAAATAAATTATATTTTGCATGCAGAAAATGGGGGTTATTTTTAAGACTTTTGATATTTGCATAGTGACATTATTTTGAAGTATTTTGCCCAACCAGGAAAAAAAATCTTGCTTTAAAATCGTGTCAAAACAGTATGATTTTTCATTAATTAACAGTGAGAGACAGAATAACAACAACAAAATCCAGAAATACGCATTTCAAAAAATTTATAAATTGATTTGCATTTTAATGAGTCAAATAAGCATTTGATCCCCTATCAATCAGCAAGATTTCTGGCTCCCAGCTGTCTTTCATACAGGTAAGGAGCTGAGATTAGGAGCAGTCTCTTAAAGGGAGTGCTCCTAATCTCAGCTTGTTCCCTGTATAAAAGACACTTGTCCACAGAAGCAATCAATCAATCAGATTCCAAACTCTCCACCATGGCCAAGACCAAAGAGCTGTTCAAGGGTGTCAGGGACAAGACTGTAGACCTACACAAGGCTGGAATGGGCTACAAGACCATCGCCAAGCAGCTTAGTGAGAAGGTGACAACAGTTGGTGCGATTATTCGCAAATGAAGGAAATACAAAATAACTGTCAATCTCCCTCGGTCTGGGGCTCCATGTAAGATCTCACCTCGTGGCGTTTCAATGATCATGAGAATGTGAGGAATCACCCCAGAACTACACGGGAGGATCTTGTCAATGATCTCAAGGCAGCTGGGACCAAAGTCACCAAGAAAACAATTGGTAACACACTATGCCGTGAAGGACTGAAATCCTGCAGCGCCCGCAAGGTCCCCCTGCTCAAGTTTGCCAATGATTCAGAGGAGAACTGGGTGAAAGTGTTGTGTTCAGATGAGACCAAAATCGAGCTCTTTGGCATCAACTCAACTCGCCGTGTTTGGAGGAGGAGGAATGCTGCCTATGACCCCAAGAACACCATCCCCACCGTCAAATATGGAGGTGGAAACATTATGCTTTGGGGGCGTTTTTCTGCTAAGGGGACAGGACAACTGCACCACATCAAAGGGATGATGAAAGGGGCCATGTACTATCAGAGCCAGGGCATTGAAGCCAGCCAGGGCATTGAAGATTGGTCGTGGATGGGTATTCCAGCATGACAATGACCCAAAACACACAGCCAAGGCAACAAAGGAGTGGCTCAAGAAGAAGCACACATTAAGGTCCTGGAGTGGCCTAGCCAGTCTCCAGACCTTAATCCCATAGAGAATCTGTGGAGGGAGCTTAAGGTTCGAGTTGCCAAACATCAGCCTTGAAACCTTAATGACTTGGAGAGGATCTGCAAAAGGAGTGGGACAAAATCCCTCCTGAGATGTGTGCAAACCTGGTGGCCAAACTACAAGAAACGTCTGACCTCTGTGATTGCCAACAGGGGTTTTGCCACCAAGTACTAAGTCATGTTTTGTGAAGGGGTCAAATACTTGTTTGACTCATTAAAATGCAAATCAATTTATAACTTTTTTGAAATGCGTTTTTCTGGATTTTTTTGTTGTTATTCTGTCTCTCACTGTTCAAATAAACCTATCATTAAAATTATAGACTGATCATTTCTTTGTCAGTGGGCAAACGTACAAAATCAGCATGGGATCAAATAGTTTTTTTCCCCACTGTATATAAAATAAGTAAATATATTAAAACTATATGTTAAACTACACTACTGGTCAGAAGTTTGGTAGTGTCATCAGCGTGTCACGATTTCCACAAAATATTAAGCAGCAAAAACTGTTTTAATAATAAGAAATATTTTCTAAGCACCAAATATAAGAATAATTTCTGAAGGATATGACACTGAAGACTTGAGTAATGTCTGCTGAAAATTCAGCTTTGCTATCAAAGGAATAAATTACATTTAAAAAAATAGTCAAATAGAAAACAGTAAATTTATATTGTAAAAATATTTCACTATATTACTGTTTTTATTGTATTTTGATAATTATCGTAATAAGAATTTTGTTTTGAGTGCATGTGTGTTTATTTGTAATATTACAATAATTTCAAATAAAATAGGCTTTATTGTCTTTATGCGAATTATAATTTTGATTTTGTTCTTTATTTTGTTGTGACATATGGCCATAGTTTGGTGTGATTAACCTGTTATTCCTTCTTACAAACCTGTGGTTTGTCTATAGACATGATCAACAGCTAAATCCCAAGCCAACAGCAAGTACAGACCTTTCTCAACTATATTTTATGAATGGCTTTATCCAAAAAAAAAAAAAAAAATTGTGGTGATTTTAGAAGAGGCATAAAACTGAAAGCTGTGAACCACAATAAAGAATCCATAGTATCTGATATTATAAATTTGTCATAAAAAGTTATAAGGTGCATGTTCGTTTTTATTAATTGTTCTTGCGTTCAGAAAATATCTCTAGCTGTGTCGTTCTGGTTTGATGTGGTCTGGATTAGTTATGGCTACATTTGCTCTCTGACACATTAATACGTGTGGTTGTGTATGTGTGCTTTTGAATTCGATCTTTTGAATCAGCGCTCTCCTGGAAGGCCCAGTGCATGCTGGGAGGAAGTTAATGCTTCTCGTCTGTAACCACATCTTAGATGAGCTCCACGTACAGCGGCCACATCCGCCTCAAGCCTCTGCACCACCACAGCGCTCCTGCAAGTGTGTGCGCGCAAATAGCGTGTGTTAGTGGCTGTACATTGCCGACCCCACAACTGACAAACCTCTAATTCAAATGCAGTGTTCAGATACCAAAAAAAAAAAAAAAAACACCTGAATTTTTGTTGTTTTCTTTTTTCAGTGAAAATAAGGATCTTATACAGAATGTCCTTAGAGAGTTTTTTCACAAATTGGGATTTCAACTTTTGGGAGAAGTAATGCAGTAATGTGAATAATATTGTGTAACTTCTTACACCCTTGTTATGCTTCTCTCGGCAGGCGAAGCAAAGAATCTGGGTCCGAGCTCAGGGCCTAACCGCCTCCGTGACCTCTGCACCTTCTGTACAATCAGTTTGGACCAGGAGGAAGTATATCGCACAAAAGTCTATGAGAAGAGTGTAAGGTGAGACAGTAAACACACACTCTGGTACACATGAGCACACAAACATCACATGCAAACTACATGCTGATGTTGATGATATTTATCTTACAGCACTTCTCATATATGTGGTTTTCATGCTGCTTCACAAAAATGCAGGCCTACATTTTTTTTTCTGTCTGCCATGTACACGTAATCCGAACAAGATCGGAAACACTGCCCTTTTATGTCGTTTTATTTCATCTTTCATGGTAGTTGCTCAAATATATATTACAATATACAAATGGATTTAAACATATCCTGAAGAAAATGTCAGAAGCACTTGTAGAATGTGGTAACCCACAATTGTTACCCTAATTTGTGCCTGATCTAACCCTTAAATATAGTTTTGTTGGTGTTTGGTAATGTTAATAATTTGACTTCAATTAATGTAGTTAACACAACAACATTTTTTTTAAGTGATTTTTTTTTGTTTTGTTTTTTTTGGAGATGGTAAAGGGATAATTCGTCCTGTTGAAAATTCTGTCATCATTTGCTCTGCTTCATATTGCTTTATTATATTTATAGAATATATTTTTAGAAGGTATTTTTAGAGAATATTTTGAAAACTGTTTGAGTTTATTTTTTTCCCCCAAACATTAAAACGGGGTCTGAATTTATTTTGGACCCCATTGGCTTTCATTGTAAGGACATAAACAGTTCAAACGTTCTTCAAAATATCTTATTTTGTGTTCCATCGGAGAAAGAAAGTCAACAACATGAGGGTGAGCGAATGATGACGGAATTTTCACTATCACTTTAAGCTGTTCTGTGTTTTAGCATGTTGTCAGGGTGTTTTGGGTTGTTGCTAAGGTGTTCAAAAGAGTCCAATCCCAATTTTCTAAGACATTTTTCAATGCAGTTCTATGCAAGATTTGTAGTTGTATAAATGGCGTGGAGAGCTTCAATACTCAGTTTTAATTTTAAAAACATATTTTTTTTCATTATACTCAAAGTTGACTTCTCATTGTGCACCAGATTTACTTTGTCTGATAGTTCATCTTGATATCGGACGTACAACATTGTGTTTGACGATATTACGTTGTGTACACTTTCAGTTGCAAAAGCGTCTAGTCATTGAAAGGAGCACATTTTCTTTATCTCACTCTCTTTCTGAAGGCTTTTCCTCTCGTGGTATTTCACAACTGTTTTTTCCCCTCTGTTCAAAGGGCTCTGTTGGCTGTGTCTAAGGAAGGGTGTCCACCTACGCGTTCCCTCACTTTTCTCTCTCACACTTGCTATCTATCGCTCCTTGTCTTTCGCTCACACACTCGTTTGCAGTCGGCCTCTCTCAAAGCGTGAAGTTTTTTCCTCAAGTCTTTCTTCACCTCTCCTAATCTTTCTTTCTCTCATCTGGCTTTTTATTAAACACTTTTGAATCTGAGGCCATTCATGTGTGCCGTGTCGCCACGTTTTCAGTATTTGGAGTCGAGTGGTTTTACCTGTAACAGTTTTCAGGAGGTCAGAATCTGTTTGTGTGTGAATGTATGTGGGAGCGCATGCGCTCTTCAGTGCGGGGGCTATGAGTGTGTAATTTGTGTGTGTGTAAGAGAGCTGGAGTGTGTGTGGGTGGATGAGCATTCTCCGCTCAAGTCTCAGCTGAGGTATTTGACTGTTGCAGTCACACAGCTAGAAGTGATTTTTTTTGCACGTTGAACCTTTTTAATCTGTCGCTTTTTTTTTTTTTTTTGACACTTTTGTTATGTTATAAGATTTTTTTAATTCCTTGCTTACTTGGACCCCAAAAAGTGTTTGGACACTTTTAGTTATGAACATTAGCCATCACATTTAGTTATGAACATGATCCACTAACATTTCAAAACCACAAAGTGTCACAGAAATTTTGAATGTAATTATATCTATTGAAATGTTATATAAAATTGTATTTTATATTTAGATAATTTGAATCTCACAAACTGTTTCATATTGTGGCCATTAAATAGTATAGTATAGTATAGTATAGTACATAAATAGTATAAATAATGCATCAAATTCTCATTACCTAGACTTACACATTTTTTAAATAGATTTTATTTATTTATTATTTATTTTTTGCATATTGATTACCATTTGTATAACCACAGTTGTACAAATACCATGGTTAAACTATAGTTAGTGTAGCAAAACCGTGGATAATTTGTGGTTACCATGGTTTAACTAACTAGTTTTTATTTATATTTATTTTGTACATTATGTATGCATTCATTTATTTATTATTTATTTATTTTAATAGTAAAGCCAAGGTTAATTTTTGTAAGGGAAGTTGTAAAAGTAAGTTAGCCAGATTACATAACCTTTTATAGTTGAAGTAATTGTGTATTTCGTTATCTTATTTAGAATATCAAAAAAAAGCTAAGGATTCCTATGATCAGGATGTGAAAATAAACAAAAACCTCACCTTTCAGAGCAAACATTGATAAGCATGTCCCAACCATGTTCGTCACTTTGCAGTTCCCTTAAACATTTCCGATGTGGTCTGTGCATATTTGCAGCGCGTTTCTGTATTTGTTTGTGTTGTGAGTATTTGCAGTATGTTTCTGTATTTGGGTGTCGTGAGTCTTTGCAGCGCGTTTCTGTATTTGGATGTCATGAGTATTTGCAGCGCGTTTCTGTATTTGGGTGTCGTGAGTATTTGGAGAGTGTTTCTGTATTTGGGTGTCATGAGTATTTGCAGCGCGTTTCTGTATTTGGGTGTCATGAGTATTTGCAGTGTTTCTGTATTTGGGTGTCACGAGCATTTGCAGAGTGTTTCTGTATTTGGGTGTCATGAGTATTTGCAGAGTGTTTCTGTATTTGGGTGTCACGAGCATTTGCAGAGTGTTTCTGTATTTGGGTGTCACGAGTATTTGCAGCGCGTTTCTGTATTTGGGTGTCACGAGTATTTGCAGAGTGTTTCTGTATGTGGGTGTCATGAGTATTTGCAGCGCGTTTCTGTATTTGGGTGTTGTGAGTATTTGCAGAGTGTTTCTGTATTTGGGTGTCGTGAGTATTTGCAGTGTGTTTGTGTATTTGGGCGTCATGAGTATTTGCAGCGCGTTTCTGTATTTGGGTGTCATGAGTATTTGCAGCGCGTTTCTGTATTTGGATGTCATGAGTATTTGCAGAGTGTTTCTGTATTTGGTGTTGTGAGTATTTGCAGCGCGTTTCTGTATTTGGGTGTCACGAGTATTTGCAGAGTGTTTCTGTATTTGGTGTTGTGAGTATTTGCAGCGCGTTTCTGTATTTGGGTGTCACGAGTATTTGCAGAGTGTTTCTGTATTTGGGTGTCACGAGTATTTGCAGCGCGTTTCTGTATTTGGGTGTCACAAGTATTTGCAGAGTGTTTCTGTATGTGGGTGTCATGAGTATTTGCAGCGTGTTTCTGTATTTGGGTGTTGTGAGTATTTGCAGCGTGTTTCTGTATTTGGGTGTCATGAGCATTTGCAGCGTGTTTCTGTGTTTGTGTTGTGAGTATTTACAGCATGTTTCTGTATTTGGGTGTTGTGAGTATTCGCAGCGCATTTCGGTATTTGGGTGTTGTGAGTATTTGCAGTGTGTTTCAGTATTTGTTAGGACAATGCTAGGACAATGCAAGTAAATGCAGTAAAACACAATGTAATGAAGTGCAAAAATAGGTAAAAAACCTGTAAAATTATGGAAAATTCCTTCATATTAATACAGTACTTTGTGGCCTATTTTTACAATTTTTTTTACAGAGTATTATGTGGCAAATCACACAAGTTCTACAGAGAAAACCATAGAAATAAATGCTGTATGACAGAAAACTCTTCTGATGTATTGCATCATGCCCCATTTGAAAATTTGTTGTGGAGACATTTTTTTATTTTTGCATCGCACCTGGTTAGAACATGATAATGCAAAAAAATATCATTCTTATTACTGTACTGCAAAACATAAATAACATACATTTACATTTATACATATAGCAGATGCTTTTATTCAAAGCTACCTGAATTCAAGGTACACTTTTTATCAGTCCTTGCTTTTCCTGGGAGTCAAACCCACGGTGATGCTCACGCCATGCTGTACATTTTGAACTGTAATATGTGATATTGATTATATTTATTTTTTGCAGGCATTTTGTTAGTGGAGTCACTGTGCTTGTGATTAACATTCCCTTTTCATGTGCTTTAGTCCGTTCTATGGCGAGGACTTCTACTTCGAAATTCCACGACCATTCCAATGCCTGTCCTTCTACGTATACGCTAAGAGCATGTTCCAAATAAGGGATCTACCCGTAGGTCAGTATCTTTTGCCCTTGTTTTGTCTCATTTACAAGACTAATACACAATGTACATGTCAACTAAGGCTCGCATGTGTGTTTGTAGGGAAAGTAGCCATCAGGAAGGAAGATCTATATAAGTACTGCGGGAAAGAGAACTGGTTTCAGTTACAGCCTGTGGATCCACACTCAGAAGTTCAGGTGAGTGAACGGTTAGATGGCATAGAAGTTATCATTTAACACACAAACACACACCCAACAGAGCAATACATGAATACACGACTTTACTTCCCTTCTGTGGTTAGTCTCCAGTCGTGGTTTGGGCCAATCGGGTGAGTTTATGATTACTCGTTGCCTCGCCATACCCAATGAGATCAATGTATGATTAGTCAGCTCGTATATGTGGTCCAATGACTTGAAAGCAGATGCAGGCCCAACTCCACATCCTGTTTTTGTGTATGGTGTATGCACGGATCTGTTTTGTACACAAGTGTGATTCACTGTTCAGCAGAACCAGGGGCAGGGGGTGTGGACTGTATCATAAACAAAAAGTGTTTATGTAAAGGAATTTGCGTTTGTAAAAAAGTCTGTCTCGAAAAAAAGAAAACATACACAACGGAAAGACAATGTCAAGTAGCGGTTTGCCACTTTTGGAAAATAATGAGGAAAGTAAACCAAGCAAGCAAGTTTCTGCATAAGAGTTTCTACATTTTGTATGTGTATTGATAACATCGCTTTTAACTGGAATACTTTTTGAATACTTGCGATGTATTTTTAAAAAATATTTTTGCAATATATTTTTACATGTATAATTAAAGAAAGTAAGAAAGTAAAACTAGCAAGCAGAGTTTCCACGTAAGTGATGATAACATCAGTTTTAAGTGGAATTTAGAGATATTTAGAATACTTGCAATGTATTTGTGAAAAAAATACTTTTGCAATGTACACACACACAGACACAATGGAAACGACAATTACAAATAGCGATTTGCCACTTTTTCAACCGAGGAAAGTAAACCAAGCAACCAAGCTTCTCCATAAGTGTCTCTACAATTTATATGCATATTGATAACATCAGTTTTAATTGGAATTTGGCAATATTTTGAATATTGTGCTAATTTTTGTTGCTTTTTCCTTTGTTTTCTTTGTAAACTGTTTGTTAAGTGTCTAAATATTTTTAGGGGCACTGTATATGATGATAGGATGGGTCCATAAATCAGAAGTCTGATTTAAACAAACTCACTCTTTAATAAACTAGACTATTTCATTATAAAATTGTTGGTCACATTTCAGCTGCTTTGCATAGCTTTCCTCAGAGCAGCCATGTTTGCAGACTAATTTCGCAATCCTTCCTTCTTAGACTTCGACTTCACTGACTTTTTTAGTAGCAAAAAACTGATAATTTTCCGTAAATCAGTTATCAGTTTTATAATTTTTTGTTGTTGTTGTTGTTGTTTTTTTCAGTGATTTGTTTGCAATCACACAGAATTCTTCTTGGGAAGTCTATGTGTAACCTTTCATATATTAAAATATTTTTGTAAAAACATCACTGTTTATTATAGTGTATTGTTGTACTGGTGCATATAAATAAAAGGGATTATTTGTATCAGTATTCATTTAGAAAAAATATTATTTTCAACTTTTTACTGTTTTACCACATGTTGCAGTTCTTCCATTTTATCATTTTTAATCTGCTTGTCAACAATAACGTTTTTGACTCAAAAGAACACACTCATGCTAACCTCAGACTAAAAACATAAATATCATGATATATATATAGAAAAATATTGATAGATTTCATATATCCCTAGAGTCTTCATGTTCCAGCGTTACTTTACGACAGTGGTTAAACACTGTGGTGTATGTGTCTTTAACCCTGAGGACGAGAAAATGGTGGGTGGCAGTTCCGTCAGATAATGTTCAGAGCCACCCAGAACTGGCTGAAATCACAAGACGTTCCTCTATCGCTTTTTTAAGCCCTTACGTACTCTAAAAACTTCAACAACTTATTTACACAAAACAAGTTTTTTTTTTCCACATGCGTATGAAATGAATTGCTCTATTATTAATCCATTGTAGATGTGATGTATCTTGCAAATAGATCTACTTTTGTCTTCTGTGGGGTTAAATGATTAGATTCTGTGAATAGATTTGCATTTTGAAGTATTTAAAAAAAAACTTGTAACTTTATTTTTAAAAAGTGATTCTTTAGTATCGGCTTTGGACATCTGTTAACATTGAATTATTGGTGCGTTTTCGGTGTCATTTCTCAAAGGAACTTGCACAAAATATTGCGTAGGAGTATGTGGGTGTTTTTATTTTGTTTTTCTTCTCTATCTTTCTCCCTCCCTGTCCTTTCCTCCTCACCTCTCCTCTGTTTGCACTCTTTCTCATTCCAACATTATCAGCCTCAACAAATTTGACTGGCTGGATAGGTTATTTCAACATATATCATCTTATATCATAAACATGTCAGTAGTTGATCTTCAGTGCCACGGCCCTCAAAACACCTTCTGTATTCCAGATGACTTTTTGGTTTTAAGCAGATGTCTGAATGATGGTTTGTGGGACAGATCCTATCATCATATACAGTATCATATACAGTGGCCCTAAAAGTATTTATGAACTTAATAAACATTTAAAAAGTCTGAATGTCATTGCATTCAATAAGATATCAAAGCATTATTTATTTATACAAATTTAATATATATATATTTTTTTTTTCTTTGTATGTAATTTGTGAATGCTGATAAGTGGGTCAGTGCACACAGACAATAAACCAGTGTCCCATCTAAAGACAACATGACTGAAATATAAAGCACACTGGGGTTCTGGTGTCTGCTGGCTTGTGTTATCCAATAATAAGTCTTTTTACTTTTACAGGGGAAGGTTCATTTAGAGATGAAGCTGAATGAACTGATCACAGAGAATGGTTCCATTTGCCAACAGCTTGTGGTTCAGTAAGTGATGCTTGTCTGTCAGTGCATGTGTTTTAGTGTATTTGAGCTCAACATGAATCGGCATTCATAACCCATTGTACATTTGTACTGTTACATTCTTAAAAGTGAAACAGGATATCGAATTAAGACGCCAAGGTTTGGCTAGTCAGAAGGGCCCCTTTATTCTTTGCTGGTAGATGTCTCAACTACAGCATGTGGTTCTAAAAATCATCTTTTTCCATTGTTGGCAATTCATAAGTAACCGTGTGTCACTTATGAATTAACCACCGTATTAACAGTGAAGCTGTGGCTTTAATTCCTTTAGAATCAATAATGTTACCAGCTCCTTGTTGATAAAGATAATGTAGCTCTTACTTATGAGTTACTTATGTTACTTATGAACTTCTGAAGAAAAAAAACCCCAGAAGTTTTTAGCATTTTATCTGATTTGTAACGAAAAGTGTTTTTAAACCTGTTTATAGACCTTAAGGTCACCCTGCAGTTTTCTGTTTAAATAAATTCTTTCAAACATTAAACTCTCGAGCTTTTAAGACATATTTGTATTGTAATGTTTAGTGAAAAATAAAATATGCTAAAAGTAATATATAATTTTAACAGTATTATGTAGAATTTTATTTAATTTAGAATATTTAGAATTTAATTTAGAATATTTTGAATATATTTTTTTAGTTGAAGTACAATTGTATTGTTACAATAGTACTATATTTCTGTCTTGTTTTTTTATAATAATATTATCTATCTATCTATCTATCTATCTACAGTATCTGTCTCTCTATCTGTCTGTCTGTCTGTCTAAAATATATAATATATACTATTTTATTATAAATTAAATTGATCAAATATTTTTTTTCTTTAAATCACAATTAGAATCTTACAATAACAGATTTTTTTGTCTTCATTTTTATAGAATTAGAGTTATAAATAATATGTATTTATTCTTCTTATTAAATTCTTCTTCTTCTTCTTCTTCTTCTTCTTCTTCTTATTATTATTATTATTATTATTATTATTATTATTATCATCATCACAGTGTGGTCTCTTTGTTCTTTTTGCAGCAGCATGAGAGATTTTCTTATAAGATTATGTATCATTATCATACCGCAGTTCATGACTATTTAATCACAATTTCTTTTTTAACCAAATTGTATAGCCATATGCTGTAAATAAATAATTATAAAATTATAAAAAATCAAAAAAAATCAAAATACTTACTAGATTTTCTGCAAGTCATGTGAATATTAACCAACATCAGAGAACATGTGAAATGATGGAAATATGAAATTGTTTCAAAAAAAGTATTTTATGTCAAAAGGGTTCGGCTGACCAAAAGTTTGGGAATCTCTGATCTAGACACCTGCCAATGAGATAACAGGGATGCCAGGGTATATGCTTACTTAATCATGCATGTTTTTCTGTATATTAAAAAGTCCTGCATAAATAAGGCATGTTTGGAAATGGTCCATATTTGGTTTACTGCTGTGGTTTCATGGTGCTTCATGTGAAATACTACATACTGTATGCTTTCTGGAACATGTGGACGCTGTGTTGATGATAACTTCAGAGGTGCGTGTCGTCCGGGTGGAGGAGAGTACCTGTGAAATTCATCTTCACACCTCTACAGGGTGTATGTATTTTCTTTAACAGTGTGAAAAATGCTTTGACTCAACACGGAGTTGCTGACGTGTGTGCGTGTTTAATGTTGGCCATCGCTCTTCATTCACACTCTCCCGCAGAGCAGGTTGACGAAAGAGGAAGTGATGCCGTGACGGCAGGAAGTTCGTACTGCGCTGCTCCTGTGGTTTTGTTTTGCCGTCACACTGCTTTTTTCTCTTTCGTGCTCTCTCGCTCTCTGTCATTCTTTCTCACCTTCCTTCGCCGCTTCATGGCTGTCACCATGACAACTACAAGTGTGAATTACTTCCTGTCTTGGATAGCAGTGCTTCTGTTTTCAGCATTCTTATCTGACACTTTCATTTATGCTTGTTCGTCTTTCATCGTCTTATTCTTTCATTCATTCACATTTTAACATGATGCTGTGGTACCTCTGAAAAAGTCTACAACATTGCTTAACAATAAGGAAGAGGGGCAGTGTGAGATTTCAGTGCCAGTTCACTGACAGTCATTTGCCCTATTGGGCCTCTACATATTTCATTTGTTGATCATGATTCATGTACCTGTGTTTATTGCTTGCAACATTTGTTTTTCTGTGCATTGCAGTTTGTGACATTTACATTTTAAAATAACTTTTGCATTGTAATATAATTTAGAATTAATTTATTCATGTGGAAAAATAAACGTTTTCATCAGTGTTGAAAACGACTGAAAACAGTTCAAAATATAGAAATAGAAATTCTTTGTAACAATGTATGTATACGTGTGTATGTCTGTGTATGTGTGCGTGTATATATACTGCCACTCAAAAGTTTGGGATCAGTAAGATTTTTAATGTTTTTAAGGGAGTCTCTTCTGCTCATCAAGGCTGTATTTATTCAAAAATACAGAAAAAACTGTAATATTGTGAAGCAATTTCTAATATTGGTTTCCTGTTTTAATGTGCTTTAAAATATAATTTAATTCTGTGAAGCAGCGCTGAATTCTGAATTCAGCATCATTACTCCAGTCTTCAGTGTCACATGAGAAATCATTCTTATGTGCTGATTTATTATGAGCGTTGAAACTGTTGTGCTGCTTCATATTGTTTTTTGGAACATGTGATACTTTTTTATTTGGTTCTTTGATGAATACGAAGTTAAAAAGAGCAGCATTTGTTCAAAATAGAAATCTTTTCTAACAATATGTCTTTACTATTTACTGACAGAAACTAGGTTATATTAATACCCCAAAGCTATATTAATACATGCTCATGTTCTTTTTGTGAATGATTCAGTGATATTGGTGCTTTGTATTTTAAGAGAAATGCCAAATAAATATTTAGGCATTATTTAGACTAAATATCCTGTTTCACTTGGAATTATGTCACAGTAAAATGGATTAAGAATGTGTTTTCATATTGACTTGAATGTATGTTGTTTAATCACAGTATGGACCGAACATTCTTCTGTTTGATCTTTTAATAACAAGCTCATTAAGACAGCTGTGTCTGTTGCAGGATAATTGCGTGTCAAGGTTTGCCGTTGATAAGTGGGCAGAACTGCGATCCATACGCCACAGTAACACTCGTAGGGCCCGCCAGGTGGGTTTATAAACATACTGAAGGTGCCTGGCAATCACAAGGTTTACAGTAAAGGAACAGAGGAGTGTATAAAACATGATGATTTCTAATGAAGTCAGTACTTTAACAGTCAAAATGCTCTATTGTAATTGTTTCTAAATCATAAGACAGTTTCGGCTTCTGTTTCTGATCTAGGCAGAAATGAGTACATAACATCCGCTCTGATTCAATAATAACATCCTGCTCTCTGTCTTTCTGTTTCTCTCTCTCTCTCTCTCTCTCTCTCTCTCTCTCTCTCTCAGGTCTGACCAGAAAAAAACTAAAGTGAAGAAGAAAACCAGTGACCCTCAGTTTGATGAGACATTTCATTTTGAGGTACAGCCTCATCTATTTATTGAATAATGAATGTTGATTTTGTGAGTCTAAATTATGTTTCTTAACCCCTCAAACCAGGGCTGTATGGGGGACAAGTCCCCCTCCACAGTAATTAGAAATGGGCAAATTGTCCCTCCCAGTATTTGAAATTCTCACACCATTACGCAGGGCTCTGTTAGTTAGGATGACAAAAATGTTTAAAAGTTACATTTTTAGACTGCTCTGCCTCAGCGGTCTAACAATGCTCGTCAATGTCAAAATGATTGAAATGGCCAATCAAATCAAAGTAGGCAGGTTTACTCTTCACAGAAGCAGAGCACAAATTCCAGCGTGAAGTGTCAGTTTTAACGTTGAAAGAGAGGGTGGTGAGATTAAAGCAGTGAAACATTTAATATCTGACAACTGTTTTACGATAGAACTGTTAAACGACTGACAGTAATATTAAACTAGTCAACTTTTTTCTCAAAAATGACCTTTTTAATTAAAAATATAGTATATTAGGCTTACAAATAAAAATGCATGTGCGTGTTTTAAAATATTACAAAGAGTTCAAAATGATTACTTCCCAACTAGAGTTAGACCTAGAATTTTCATTTATTTCCTTGCTTTATCAAAAATGGAATGAGACATGGTTACAGTCTTGCCCTAAACAACTGATTAAAGTATCTTGTCGTATGCATCTGTAACGTTAGCCGTAAGTTCACAATTGACAATGTTTTGGCAGGTCACAAGGTCAAGCAGTTACAAAGGGAGGTCACATTTTCACGTGGAGGAGGAGGACATAGAGAAATTAGAGATCAAGTGAGTCTTCTCTTCTCTTCTCTTCTCTTCTCTTCTCTTCTCTTCTCTTCTCCTTTGTTATTTGTTGTCATTGTTTTCATTGTTTTATGTTGTCGTTGTTTTATCTTTGCCTCTCTTGGCTGGTCTCCTGTTTTGTTTGGTTTTATTTTTTGTTTTATTTTGTTTTGTTTTGGCTGGATGCAGACTTTTGTTTTTGTTTAAAGTCTCTTCTCTTCTCTTCTCCTTTATTATTATGTTGTCATTGTTTTATCTTTGCCTCTCCTGGCTGGATCTGTTTTGTTTTGCTTTGCTTTCCTTTGCTTTGTTTTTTTTGTTTTGTTTTGTTTTGCTTTGCTTTGTTTTGTTTTGGCTGGATGCAGACTTTTGTTTTTGTTTAAAGTCTTTTTTAAACCGCATATAACTGCACATACTGACTGTTTGCGGATGAATATGGTAATCAGGGATGAATGCTTATTTGATTTGGCGACTGTATGTTCTGTTACAAATGTTTTGATGAATGTGGATTTGAACTGATTTGACACGTAATGTGCCACTCTGAATTGTCCCATATAGCCCTCTGCAGAAGCTGACAGGTAAGAGTAGGTGAAACCACCAGACGGCACATTAGATCATGACACTAATGTGTGTGCGTGTGTGTGTTTATGCATGGTTTTGGTGTGTTGTTGGTTTTTATTTTCCACTCAAATGCAGTTTATTTGTGTGCATGTTTGATGTGAGAAAAAGCTTCATTCGGTAGTGGAGAGAAAAATGACTAACCCACTTTGATGCAACTGCATCTGTGCTCTGCGTGCTGAATTTCAGATTCAGTTTGACTGAAAATGGGAGAAGTTCAAACGTGTGTTGAATACATTGATTACAGAGCTCTGTTTGTGTATGTGTGTTTATAAATGAACATTTAGCTAATGCGTACTCTCTTGTACTCTCCCATGCAGGGTGGAGCTGTGGAATAATGGTAACTTGGCACAGGACGTGTTCCTCGGAGAGACACGGGTATCTGTGAAAATCCTGAGAAACGACCATGTCCACAGAGCATGGTAAGACCTCACATACTTAGATGTAGGACTGGCCAATATAATGAATATTCAGTTTGCTGGCGCTATAAAATTATGCAACTATGTGAACTATTTTTTTTAAATAAAAGAAATTTGAGAGCCATTTTTGTGAAGGTTTATTCATTTATTAAAAAAAATACTGTAAGTTTACTACTAGGGATGTTCATTTCGGTTATTTTTCCTAACCGACAACCGACGCTCATTAACCGATTATTAACCGTTAATCGACAAGATTACTTTAAATTAGAACTGAATTAAATTAGAAAGAATAAGTGTCTGTGACCCATTAAAAATACTAACATTTGTTTTCCGGGGATTAATTTTACATGCGCAAAAAGCAGCAAACAACAGAACATGAGGATTCACATGGTCATATCATATCATATCACGCACCTGCAGCGCTTCTGCGAGCGGAGAAAAACATAGTAAAGCTAGGCGATATATATATATATAATATTATAACGAATAAATAGACCTATAGGCTACGAGAAATATTTTCACTTAAATAATAATTTAAGAAAATGAAAGAAAACTGTAACAAGTAGCCTATGCAGAGTTTCGGTTCATTTTTGTGCTGCGCAAAAAGGAAACCAGACGGCAGAAAGCGGCATCCTATTTTATTTTTTATTTTTTTGGCTTAGGCCTATTTTACAAAAGCGCAAAGATTTGTTTTTATTGTGAATGTACACAAATAAAAGCAAACGTTTTACAATTCCGATTATCTTCATGACTTAGGAGTAGTTGCTTCCACTGTTAGAAGGAAAAAAAAAATCAAGTGATCGCTCCAGCGCCGCATGCGCGCACAGTTAAGCATTCTACCTTGACAATGCAGCCTGTTCATTATCATTATAAAAAACAATCAGTCAAACATATGGAAAAAAACACACTGCTCAGTTTAAATATGTAGTAAAATCTGTGCCGTTAAGCGTTATCACCGTACCGCCGTAAAGTTATGCAAAACATTTTGTTTTACGTGGATATTGGAACGCCAGTGAAGTAGGCCTACATAAAAGGTAAATAATTTTGGCATTCAAATACATCGCGAATACGGAAACATTTTAGAATGACAGACCCAACATTTGTTTCGGTTTCGTTTTAGCCTAAATTAATTTGTTTTGGTTTGTCGTTTATATAGCTATAGCTTCTTACGTTTTTAATTCTTGTTCTTTTCTAAATAGCCTACTGTTAATTGAAAGGATTTGTTGTGGAGTGAGGGGAACTAAAATAGCCTAGCTATGTTTACAGTGTTAATTATAATGTTTGTAATTCGCGTCGGCCTTTTTCTGAATGAAATAATAAAATGCAACTTGTTTTCTCTCTCTCTCTCTCTCTCTCTCTCTCTCTCTCTCTCTAAAAAACATATTTTTTTATACGCGTAGCTTATTTTAACCATGCAGCAAACCTTTTAAAATATTTTGATAAATTACTTAAAAATAAATAAATAAGTGACTTAAACCGTTTAACTGATTGTATTAATCGGTCAAAATTCTTATCGGTCGGTTAACGGTTAAACGGTTAAAATGAACATCCCTACTTACTACAAAAAAAAGTTGTGCACTGAAAAAAAAAGATGAAATGTACTAGTAATTTTCTGCTTTTAAACAGCACAGTGAAGTGCAAAGTTCAATTCAATTCAATTCAAAATTCAATATTTAGGTAAAACACCTGTAAAAAATCAATACAGAAAATACCTTCATTTTAATACAATACATTGTGCCCTATTTTTACAGTGTAGGATTCAATTTTTACTAAGAAATTGCTTGCAAATAATTACAAAGAAATAGCCAGTAGCATAGAATTAAACATTAAATTTTGAAGTAGAAAGACTGAAATAGTATTTTCTTGTAAAGCATACTCTTTTTATCACATTAATATATGTTTTTAAGCACTAATAAACAGCCGAATATGCTAGTAATATGCATGCTATAGTTAACAGTGAGAATTGGTACTTAAAATCTTACCCTTTTTTATTTACAACTTTAAATAAAATAATTTTATCACAGTATATACACCTGATACAGAATTTAATAAAGTTTGATAATGTTTGTTAATAAAAGTACTACTGTTCATTGTTAGTTCATGTTAGCGCAAGTCCATTAAAATATTAACATTTTTGATTTTAATAATGTATTAGTAATTGCTTTTATTAACATTAAGTAAGACTAATAAGTGCTTCAGAAGTATTTTTTATTAATAGTTAACTAATGTTAACAAATGGAACCCTATTGTAAAGTAATACCAATTTTTCACTCAAATTTTAATACACACAATAGACAAACTGAATGAAATAAAGGTGTATAAAGGTGTGCCTGCACACCCTTTAATGCGGTACTGCAATATGCTGATCTCAGTGTCTGAGTGAGGTATACTGATGAACAGATGAGGAAGGGAGATAACAGCCAATCCCAGCTCTGCACTGTCCTTATCTGCCCAATCAGGCATGAGAGCACCACCTCTCTGACGTCAGAGCTTAAACGAACATACTTCAGCATTACTTTACTGACTCTAGAGGCCTTTACTTAAGGCTACGCATTGTGACATTAGCGATGACCGCTGACTGCAACAATCATAATATAGATTTCAGCTGCAATTTTGTCTTATCTCTGATAGTTTTTGTTGCGAAGTGTTCGACAGACTGTGGGTGTGTGAAGGTGTGTGTGTTTTGGGCAGATTGCTTCCGTTGCCCTCTTCCCTTGTGTCCTCAGACTGTGGATCGCAGCGTCCTGCCGGTAGTGTTGTGTAAACATCGTATGTGCGTGCATTTGTGTGTGTGTGTGTGTGTGTGTGTGTGTGTGCGTGTGTGCGTGTGTGAGTGTGTGTAGACTGAGAGGGAACTTGTTGATACTGATCTGCATGTTTTGAATGAGGGCAGTGAGTCTACTGCGTGGGTGAGCTTTTGCATGAACCTAGCATAAAACAAGCGCACATACTCACACACAGACGCTGACTCTCTTAAATACAATCTTGCCACACTAATTCCTGTACTTTGTAGTTTGAGCAATGCAAATGACACAAAGGATAAAATTATATAGGTGTCAGACACGCATATTGAAACTAAGGATAAAAAAAAATGCTGGGAGGAAAATTTTGTGGTTATAAATTAGCATTGGGCAACAGATCGAACAAAAAAATAGATCTCAATTCAAATGTTTTTGAAAGAAGTCTTTTATGCTCACCAAGGCTGCATTTATTTGATAAAAAATAGAGTAAAAACAGAAATAATGTGAATAATATTACAATTTAAAAGAGATTTATAAGAAATAGATTTCTATTTGAATATATTTGAAAATGTAATGGTTACACTTTATTTTAAGGTGTCCTTGTTACAGTGTAATTATACATGTAAGTACTGAGTAAATTTATTAACTACATGTATTTACTATATGGTTAGGGTTAGGATTAGGGTTTGGCTTAGGGTTACTTGCATGTAATTATGCATAATTAATTGTTATTGTCATAGTAAGTAAATGTAACGTGTAACAAGGACACCTTAAAATAAAGTGGCACCAATGTAATTTATTCCTGTGATGGCAAAAGTGAATTTTCAGCATCATTACTCCAGTCTTCTAATATGCTGATTTGCTCTTTAAGAAACATTTCAACAATTGCTTAATAGTTTGGGGTAATAAGACATTTTTGAAATAAATGTGGACAAAGAATTTGAAAGTGTTATTCAGCAAGGATGCAATAAATTGAACAAAATTGACAATAAAGACATTTACAGTATAATGATACAAAATATTTTAATTTCAAAAAAATGCTGTGGAACTTTTTATTCATAACTTTGAAATTTTTATTCATGAAAGAATCCCCAAAGAAAGTCTTGGTGAACATAAGAGAATTCTTTCAAAAATATTAAAAAATCATAATGATTCCAAACCTTTTGTACCAGTGTGTGTGTGTGTATATAGAGAGAGAGAGAGAGAGAGAGAGAGAGAGAGAGTATAGTACATTAGTAATATACAGCCAGGTTTACCTACATATATTCAACATTTTACTATATGAAAAATTATTTTGTGATCATTTCTAGCTAATGACGCAATGTTTAACCAGAATATTCTGATGCAACATTTCCAGTCAAGTCCTTGAAATAGTTTGAACTGATTCATGGAAATTTAACAAATCAAATGTTTTTTTGCTTTTAAAATGTCTCTCTCTCAACACCCGTTAGTTCAGTGACACACTGAATGACAGAAACTTAACTAAAGAAAAAGGGCTTCATAATCATTGTAATAGTCACAGTGTTGCTTCATTTTTTTATCACCAGCTAAATAATTGTGAATATATTGTGAATATTTCATATTACACAGTGTGTAATCTAACAATACAGCATATTAAATGTTGAAGCTATGTGACACAGTAAAATAGTTTATTAAAAAGGGGAAATTGCTTTTGATTTGTGTTTTGTAGGTACTTGCTGCAGCCAAAAGGAAACGGTACAAAGTCTAAGCCAGATGATCTGGGTTCTTTACGTCTGAAGGTAACATACACGGAGGACAACGTCCTGCCCTCTGCCTGCTACACAGCCCTCCGCAACCTAATGCTCAAATCTCCGGATGTCAAGGTACAATAGTGCCTTCCTTTTATCTGGAAGACCTTATGCACTTTGACACAAACCACAAACCCAAAAGTGAAAATTCTGTCATCATTTACTCATCCTCAAGTTATTCCAAACCAAGTTGTTCTAATACTATGGACGTCAGTGGGGACCAGAAACTGTTTGGTTACCCACATTCGTCAAAATATCTTCTTTTGTGTTCAACATCCATTCACGGTTGGAACAACTTGAGAATGAGCAAATGATTAATGAGAATTTAAAACTATCAGCCATACTTAATTAACAAACATAACTTCTTTTTATTTTTTTGTGTGTCTCTAGCCGATCTCAGCATCAGCGGCTCATGTTCTGGGAGATATTTGCAGAGAGAGTCTGGGGTATGAAGCACTGCTTCCTGTGGTCAGACTGCTGCTCCATCACAACAGACTGCTGCCCTTTCTCACTTCTGTTACTGCCCTGGAGCTGGAGAATACACAGTTCAGTATCACATTCACACACAAACAGTTATATAGTTTTTGTTTTGTTCGGTTTGGTTTTGTTAATATGCATATAGTTTTTGTTTTTATTTTTTGTACTTTTTTATATGCAGATAGATTTTGCTTTACTAATGTTTTAGTTGTTTATTTGTTAACACACATATAGTTTGTTTTTGTTTGGTCAATATTTGTTTTTTGTTTAGTTTTCTTAATATGCATAGTTTTTTTATTTTGTTAATATTTGTTTTTGTTAATGTTTTTTGTTTTGTTTTGTTTTGTTTGGTTTGGTTGGAAACACAGTTTCTTTGTCTATCCTCTGAATTGTTCTCCGTCTCCCTGTGCAGAGAGGCCAACACCATATTCAGAGGCAATTCTCTGGCCACCCGCTGCATAGATGACATGATGAAGATTGTGGGCAAAAGTTACTTGACCGTCACCCTCAAACCTGTTCTCAATGAGGTAAAACACACAAGATTTCTTAAGTTGATTTTTTTTCTTTCTTTTAATGTTAACTGAACATCTATATAAATGCATTGAGATTTGCGGCTCAGATTTGCTGCAGTTGTTAACTCAGACCCACACTGTATAAAATCGTTTGTGTCTTCATTCTGCTTTTACAGATCTTTGAATCAAATAAAACCTGTGAGATTGATCCTGTCAAACTGAAAGAGGGCGATAATGTGGAAGTCAACAAGGTGAGATGGTGTTTGTTTTTTGATTGAAGATATACGTCAGCTGTTGAAAATTAAAAGGGTGACTCTGGACATAAAAAGCCACCAAAACTGAAAAATGCATCTGAAATTAAAAACGTTTGGGTTAAAAATGACTTCCTGAGTGATAGCATCTGATATTGTTCTTAATTGCAGTTTTATGTCTACCTATATATAAGATGATGTTGCTTTAATTTTACAGGTTGGATGTAATAAATTAAGACAATAGAAAAAAATGTGTCCTCCAAAGAGCAAGGTATTTTTCTACATCTCATGTGCATGTGTTTGTGTGTGCTTAGGAGAATCTTCAGGGTTATGTACAGAAGGTTTTTACGTCTATAACACAGTCCAGCTCCAGCTGTCCTCCCCTCATGTGTGACGTCTTCAGGTCACTCAGACAGCTGGCGTCTAAACGCTTTCCAGGTGAGGCAGCACATGCACACAGACACACTTTCACTCTCATTTACTTGTGCAGGGTGCACGCATGCATTTTGTCCAGCAAAATTTTTAATAACCTCTCGCTGTTGATTCACCACTAGGAGGAGCCAGATACTCAGTCATGACTAATAATCTGTCTCTGTGTGTCTCACCACAGCGGATCCTCATGTGCAGTACTCAGCGGTCAGTAGTTTCATATTCCTGAGGTTCTTTGCGGTGGCTGTTCTCTCTCCACACACCTTCCAGCTGAGAACCCATCATCCTGTGAGTGTGCAGCAAGAACAGCCGTGTCACACCACAGCTAAAACAAACTACTTAGTTGTAACAAACATGGTTTACTTCCTCTTTTAAGCATGTGACTCATTTACTTATGCCAGGAAAGACCCATTGAGACTCTCCAGTCTTTTCTTAGAATGCTTTCAGTCAACAATACATGTTATTTGTAAGAGCGTAAAGTAATTACCAGTAAATGAAAGCAAGTGCTTTGAATTAAATATGAGTTGGTAAAATCACCTAACTTTTCTTTCTCTCTCAGGACCCCGAAATTTCCCGCACACTCACTCTTATCTCTAAAACCATCCAGTCTCTGGGCAGCTGGGGCAGCCTTTCCAAGAACAAACTGGTACGTCTGCTTTTATTCATACGGTGTGCTGAGGGAAAAGTTTTCCCATAGATATAGAACCAAACCAGAATATGCTTAAATGTTTGAAATTCCTGTTTCTGTTGTGACATTTTGGAATTTTTTATTTTTTTATTTTTTTTCCAGTCTAGCTTTAAAGAAACCTATATGTACGATTTCTTCAAGTTATTCCAAGAAGACGAATGTATAGAAAAAGTTAAAAAGGTAAGTATTTCTAACTAACCAATTGAGCTGTGTCGCTACAATCATATTTCTTTATATTCAGATTGTCCAGATTGTTTATATTCATTATCCAGTTCTATTAATTTATCAAGAAATACATTTAAATGCAGTTCTGTAATGAGCATGTTTTTAATTTCTAAATTAAATTACTTCTTTTTTTTTTATGGTGCATAAAGTAAAAAATGTTAGCATGATACAACTGTCCTGGTATCATAATTATTATTTAAAAATATAATTTTTTTTTAGAAAGATCCCTGAAAACACTCATCATTTTATTAATAATGAATATATATATATATATATATATATATATATATATACTATTTAACATTTTTTCAAACATCACACACTCAAGGTGTAAGTAAAATGTGTTATTATTTTTTCCTTGATGGTTACATTTGATCTTTTCTTGAAAATGCTGTAAAAAATTTCAGTAACACTTTACTTAAAACCTTTATGTATAATGTATTATAAATAGCTATTAAAGGGTATAATGCATTATAATTATGCATAACTTGCATTGTAATACATTGGATCTTGTCGTAAATTATTATAACCGAATTTAAAATTGTTATCATGTATTAACTCTGGTTACAATTATTCATGAGGTTGTACAGTACATTATAAGGTGCATTACAAGGCATAATTATTGCATTAAAACTTCTTTTATAATGAATTATTCATAAAGGCTTTAAGTAAAGTGTTGCCAAAATTTATTTTTCGAACCAAATAAAACCAACATGAATACAAAGGTAGTACATGTCTAGGAAGCATTTCTCATTGCGATATTATGTATTATGTCATGAATATGCAGGCGCATGTGTAAATATCATTTTTCTTCTGTCATTGTTTTCCGTTAGTTCTTAGATGAGATCTCCTCTAATGTAAGCAAGGAGTCCAGTGGAGTGGAGGACTCATTTGTGCTGAAGGAGGGGTGAGTGAAAGACGCCACAGTTTCATACTTTGAGTTTTACAGTAGCATCAAATAACTACAGTTCAGTTTGACAGAATTTTACCTCATTGTTTCCAGGAAATCTTAACAGTCAGATGTGTGCATATGATTTTTAACAGAGAGGTACATAAGCGGGCCCAGGGCAGAAAGCGAATAGGAAAGAAGAACTTTAAGAAACGCTGGTTACGACTGACCAATCAAGAGCTGTCCTATCACAAGCAGAAAGGTGAGTGATCCCAGCTAAGATGTGTTCTCCTGAACAGCAGTTTGGTCCATGATCCAAAGAGCTTTGTTTGTAAGCAGTCATCCAGTTCACATCTAAAATGTGGGTGTCCAGGCAGTTGTTTTTGCTGGCAGTTTTTTATATGGTAATAGAGTTGAAATAACATGAAAAGCATCCCTGGATTCTTTTAGCTTGTCCTCAGTTTCACATTCTTGTTTGTGTAGCTCCTGTACATGTAGTGTGGTCGGACAGTTCTGGATGTGAAAAGTTCTGTTTCCCCTTTTGATTTATGCAGTTGGATTTATGTCATGGGTGTATACTTGTGTTCACTGATGTCAGTGGATTTTGTGTATTTAGCAGTGTGTTTGAGTACTGAATATGTGTGTGTTTTAAATTAGTGGCCATTGCTGAAAATAGGATGGACAGTAGCATATATAATGCTGATATAATGGATGAGACATAGGTTAAAACCAGTGAGATGAAAAATGAATTGCTGAAATTAATTATTTTACATAATATTTTCTCAAAAATAATTTGAAAAAGATGTTGAGGCTGTCAGTAGATTCTGGACATAAAAGGGAATTAGGTCTTAAAATTATATAATAACAGTAAGGATATTCAATTTATATATTGATCCATTCGAATAATCAAGACATATGGTGTTTCATTAGGGAACACAGGTATGAATAATATTTATATTTAAATATTTAAACTGCAATGAATGGCAATATTTACCTACAAACACACTACCACTAAAAAGTTGAAAAAAGTAAAAAAAGGACACATTAAATTGATCGAAAGTGACAGTAAAGAAACTTAAAATGTTAAAAAATATTAGTTTCATATAAATTCTCTTCTTTTGAACTTTTAATTTATCAAAGAATCTTGAAAAAAAATGTATCATGGTTTCCACAGAAATATTAAGCAGCACAAATGCTTTCAATATTGATAATAATAATAAGAAATGTTTCTTGAGCATATTAGCATGCTGGAGCAGTGGCTGCAGAAAATTTAGCTTTGCATTTATTTTTAACTGTAATATTTCGCAATGTATTTTGATCAAATATATATGGTTAGCATTAAAAACTTCTTTAAAATTAAAATTAAAATTTACATGCATTTACATTTTTTTTAGTTGTATACATTTCCACATTTTTAAATGGAGTGATAATGAATCACTGAATCATTGTTTTTTAACTGATTCACTGAAATGGGCAGTTTGAAAGAAATGATTTCCAGACGTGTATCACACTTCCCGTCTGTATCAGTGTTTTTGTTACTGAGGTTTGAATAAGGACACTATTACAAATATCTCTGTCAACACTGTCACACTTATGAGTCATGACATATGGAGCAGGAAATATTCACAGTGTTGGTATGGAATAGTGTCCTTATTCAAACCTCAATAACAAAAATACTGATTCACTTCAGTATGCAGCACTCAGCTAACTACGTAATTCCCACATTCCCTTAAAGTGAGCTGTCCTGTGAAACAAGAGCCATGTCAGTTCCCAAGGTGTAATGTGAATTTCAAGGTCACCAATTGCAAATCTGGATGTCCCCGCATGATACACATTTACCGCTGTTGTAATAATAAATATCTTTCAGCGTGATAATCTCAAAAGAAGACAGCATGGTGGCTTGACCTTCTTTTGCTTCCTGCTGGACTGTCAGCAAAGCTGGATTACTGTTGTTGTCTTTTTTCCATGGGAGAGCTGATCAAACATACACTACTGAAAGGAAAGTACGCTACTGATAAAAAGTTTGGAAAAATTAAGATTTTTGCATTTTTTTAATGTCTCTTAAGCTCACCAAGGCTGGATTTATTTGATGAAAAATACAGTAAAAACTGCAAAATATTTTTACTGCTTAAAATAACTGTTTTTTATTTGAATCTGTTTTCAAATGTAAGTTATTCCTGTCACAGATAAGCTAAATTTTCAACAGCAATTACTCCAGTCTTTAGTGTCACATGATCCTGCAGAAATTATTTGAATATGATAATGTTGTTAACTAATCAATTGGAGATGTGGTGTGTCTGTATCCAGCAGAGTTCAGAAGGCTGAAAGAATTGTTTTGATTATTGCCTCATTTGAAGGTTTTTTCCCCTATGCATTTAGATTTCCACATTGCTTCTTTTATTATGTAACTGTGTAATCTATCATATAATTTAAGCACTTGTGCTGGGAGTGACTCTGGCAGAACGCATGTTTCTTGTTAGTGTTCACACAAATGGGAAGAATTATAATGTTTGTACATTAGTTTTGTTTCTTGTTAGAATATACGACTTTTCTTAGCTCATTTGGGTAACAACAAGCTATTCTCCTAATTATACCAATAAAGAGGTTTTCTGAGTAATATTTGTTTTATGGACTGTAACAGTTCTTGTACAGTACCTGTGTTTTCTAGTGACTTTATGTCCATATAGTGACCCCAAAAAATATTTGGACGCACGAGTCAGTAGATAACAAAATATAAAGAAAAAAGTATTGAGACAAATGGCAGTGGATGTGATTCTACACACCTTTGGCTACTTTGCTAGGACACCTGTGTCAAATTGAGGAGAACTGATTTCATACAGTCAAAATCGGTTAGACGCCAGTCTAGGGCTGGGCGATATATCTCATGCGATATGCATGCGCATCTCGTCAGTAAAGCCGGTTCCTTGATTAGCGGTAAATCTCCATCACCTGTTTTCAAATGGAGCGGCATTTAATACACGGAGCCGTAGTTCACTGACAAGCTACGCAATATCGCGTTCATTATTGCAGATGAATCGCCTTCGATAATGAACGCGATATTGCGTAGCTTCTCAGTGATCTACGGCATGAGCTTAAAATTCACCTCAGGATCAGGGAGTGTAGGTTGCATTTTTAGTAAGACAGTGCCTTTTGACCAAATGTGCTCACATCACAGTTAAAAGAGGGAGAGAAGCTAATAACTCGTGGTTTCATTTCCTCTTATTTGATCAATGGACGGTCATCTTCTAGACTCATGACCGCTGAGCATCTGGACTAAATGATGGACTGTCCTCTGTAGACGTGCAGCTTTCATTTGTAAGTGTCCTCCAGATATCGGATCTGGGGCGGTTGAGGATGTTATGAAGGTACTCTGTGTTTTTCACTGGCTAAACTCAAGATGAAAGAAAATCAAGATGCTAAATGTGTTTAGCCATTTAACAAACATAGCCAGAATCAGTTGATCTATGGCAGTCATTCGGCTCCACAGACAAAAGTTTCGTTTTTGCTTTGATACTACTTCCACAAGTAAGTGGTCAGTTCAATCACAAAATCATTGCAACGTATCGATAACATTTGGTTTAATCACCAAAACACAACAGTCTGATGCTCTCAGTTTTTCTACTTTTTAACAAACAATGCAAGATGTTTCAAATTACCCTTCCTGTGTGAAAAATATTACCAAAGCAATTAAACATGGAGTTTGACAGTACGTGTTGTACCTTATCCAAGATGAGGAAGAAACCTTGGGATGAATCAAGACTCAGCAGGGGAGCCCATCCTCTTCTGATTTCATACTGATGAGAATTCCTGGTGCACTTTTAGTCTGGGGTGATGGGATTGCAACAACAAGCCTCCTCTTCTTTTGAACCTTTTTCTTTCATCCTTTTACAAGAGTAAAATCTGAGAAAGTAGTTTAACAGGCCTACTGCTACTACTCCAGTCCTTGCAATCCATTGAAGAGCTTAAATACGTGTCTACAGTGATAAGCATTTACTAAAAAAAAAATATGTTTGAGCCACGTACACACTCACATTCTTGCCTTGCTATAAAAGTGAAGACGTACCATAGACTAAAAACATGATTTACTTTATTTATGAATATTTTTTACCTCAATTCCCTGAAAGGGAATATTTTGATCACTGCTGCTGTAATTTAAGTAGCTTAATATGACAACGCAGAATATTTTACAGTTAAATGTCAAACCACCAATTTTTAATCTTTGCCCTTTCATGCTAGGAAGCTAAAAACCATCTGTTTGTGGTGTTGTAGTATATTGCCACAATGGAAAACTGCAAAAGCGGCTGTTAGAAACTAAGAAATTAGAAGATGTTAGTAAAAATATCTGCCAGTGGAACAGGGCAAAATATTTTCAAAGTGTTTAATGCCTTGCCATTTTAATTCTCAGACAAATGGTGTAAGTAATAAAGTAAAAGAATTCAAATGTGTTTTTAGGAACGCCTCATAGCATCATTACTGCTGTTCGAAACGTTTACTGCATAATACAATTCTAATGACTCACTTTTTCATTAAAATAATATTTTATTCAAGGAAGATTCACCCAAAACTATAATTCCATCATTCGTGTTGTTGTTGAATTAATTCTCTTTATTCTGTGGAAGATGAGTCAAATCACATTTATTTATATAGCGCTTTATACAATACAAATTTAAAGCAGCTTCACATTAATAAACAGGAAAATAACAGTGTTAATATTTTACAATTAATTAAGAAACAAATTCAATTTCAGCTGTAAAGCAGCTCTACAGAAGATAATAGTGTCTGTTTTTAGCTCTATTTAATGGTGTTTCAATTGACTTCAATAACTGTCAGTGTTACAAGGTTTATTAGCTATACTTCAGCTATAAGCAGGTCTACAGAAGACAATAGTGTAATTATTCAACTCAAGTCATTCAGTGTCAGTACAATTCAGTTACAATTACATTGTTGATGTTGCAAAGTTAGTGGCATTATCCAGCTCAACAAAGTTGTTTCAGACCCTATTGACTTTAAATGTGCCTTATATATAAACTAAGGTTAACAGTATGACACACTGAGTGTTGTGCAATGATATAAACAGCAGCTGATTTTTTTATATATATGTATGTATGTATGTGTGTGTGTGTGTGTGTGTGTGTGTGTGTGTGTGTGTGTGTGTGTGTGTGTTAGCATGGGTGAAACGTGGTTTTGGGCAGTCGCATCCAAGACCAGAAATATCTCTTTTTAACTTACTTTAAGGATAATTTAAATTTTTTAACTGGAAAGACAACATAATGTTTAGCCAGCCAGCTAGTGGCAGTACACACCTGGTCAACGTTCGGGAAGAAGACTCGTTGAAAAGAGAACAAGATGGGCTGACGTGGCTCTAGTTCTCAAGCATCTGTGTACTTTGGCTGTTCTGTGGTCAAAATGCTGCACGTCAGCGGAGGAGATGAAAATAGGAATTTTTCAAATGTGTAGAATGTGCTTGAGAAACGGCTGTGTGTTTTTATTGGCGCAGTTTGTTGATGTGCTATCAGCTCCACGGGCTCAGCCCGACTAGACCGAGTCACAGGTCATTACAGAATATCATGTGAGATTTAGTGTCCGTCTGAACCGCAGTCCCCTGATGTTTGTTGATGTGTGTATGCAAAAACAGACCCAAACAGTCCCACCGGTCTAGGCTGTGTATTTGCGTTTATTGCAAATTTAAAGTTATTCATCAATATCCTTACACAAAGTGCTAAATATGTGAAAGTGTGAATTTTTAATTTATTTATTTATTTTCTATTCAAACGGCATGGATAAATGTATCTTTGTATTTGTGTACAGGGAAAGAAGCTCTGTGCGTCATTCCTGTGAAAAACATCCTTGGTGTCGAGAAACTGGAAGAAAGTGCCTTTAACCGCAAAAACGTGAGTAGCTCAAGTAGAAAGTAGTTGTATTTATGCTTTTTGTGTGTGTGTGTGTGTGTGTGTGTGTGTGTGTGTGTGTGTGTGTGTGTTTGTGCGTGGGTGTTTATCTATGTTTCTATATCTCAATTCCTCTGTACGTGCAGGCGGGGAACTGCGTGGAGACCAACAGCTGGATCGAGGTACTGAGTCAGGTCAGCCGCTGTAACCCGGGGCGGCTCAGCACGTTTCACCCGTCTGCTTACGTGGGTGGGTCCTGGTTATGCTGTAAGGAACTCAACGAGAACACCCCTGGCTGCAAACCCTGCACTGCGTAAGACATCTTACTAATACATTCGCATTTTATCGCTTTATCGAATGTGTTCACGTTCTTGTTTTTGATGTCTGATTTTGTCATATAGGACAGTGTTGGCTAATATTCAACTGGACATCGACTGTGACAGAGAAACAGAACGAATCTTCTCCTTCTTCTCCTCCAACCGCTCCAGACTACAGAAGATGGAGGGTGTGTATAGCCTAAAAACAGAATAAAATCACAACTGGCCCCATTTACTTTGTTAATACACATTTTCTTGTCTATTAATGTAACAGTGAGCTATGAAATAATAGCTCAGTTGATCCAGGATATTTCCTGCTCAATATTCAGTTTCACTCAGAAACAGTGAAACATTTGAACTCAGTAAATTCCAATTTTTTTTTGCATAGCAGTAAAGTTGGTTTATTTGTCTGTGTCTACAGATGCCTGTGCGGGTATGTCAGTGTATCTTGGGCAGCAGGAGGAGTGTTCAGCCTTCACTATACAGGATCCTAAAGAGACCTTCCGTACTATTAAAGAGCTCGGAGAAGTACTGGACGATCTGCAGGCTCACCACGACTCAAAAGGAGCACTAACTGATGAACCAGGCACTATGTAAGACACCCAAAATCTGTTAAAATTGGCATGAATTAAGACATCACATTTGCATAGTGCAAAATGTGAATTGTAATGTAGATTTTTTTTTTAAATCATTAATTTTATTTATTATTTTTAATTGTTTTATTAAAAGAAAAGTTCACCCAAAACAAAAAATTTGCTGAAAATGTACTCACCCTCAGACCATTCAAGATCTAGAGTAGATGAGTAGATGTTTCTTCATTGGAACAGATTTGGAGAAAATTTGCATTATATCACTTGCTCATCCTTTGCAGTGAATTGGTGCCGTCAGAATGAGAGTCCAAACACCTGATAAAAACAACACAATATTCCACCAGTAATCCACATGACTCCAGTCCATCAATTAATGTCTTGTGAAGGGAAAAGCTGCATGTTTGTAATGAATAAATCCATCACCATTGCTTCTAGCTAAGAGTCCTCTATCCATGGTATTGCTTTCTCCAGTGAAAAAGTCTTCTTGTCTAAATCAGGAGAGAAATATGCTCAGATAAAGCACCATTTACAAGTAAAAAAAGGTCCAAAATATTTTCCCCCACTTTATATTAGGTGGCCTTAATATGTACATTTAAATTAATCATTTGATACAATGCACTTATTGTGTACATACATACATGTTTTTACATTGTACTTATATTTAAAAATACCTTCACGTAATTACATATTGCACTTTAACACACCCTTAAACCTACCCATACCACCAAACCTGTCCCTAACCTTACCCGTATCCCACCTCAATAACAGCAGAAGTGTTTTGCAATGTAATATGAAAACAACATTGGATTTTTTTTTTTTTGATGTAAGTACTTAGTAGTTGTGGCCACCTAATATAAAGTGATGTGTGAGGACAACAGGGGATGGACTTTTTTCACGAGAGGAAGCGATATTATGGATTATGGACTCTCTCATATTGCCAAGGCAGATGCGATGGTTTAAAATTAAAACACGAATGCTCTTAAGTGGTACTTAAGTCGCTGTCTGTTCATGACGTGCTGAAATGTCAGTCATCGTTGTATATGACCTATAACGTTTGGTGTAATATTTACCTAGCCAAAGATTTGTTTTCCTAAATTTACATATTATTGCTCTTTTGTTGATTTTGATTGCTTCTGTTGTCCTCATTTGTAAGTCACTTTGGATAAAAGCATCTACTAAATGACTAAATGTAAATATTAAAGGTAATTATCAACATAATTAAATATTATTTACTTATATTTAGCTTTGCTTCAGGGACATTCACCAATCGAGTGGTGCTTTTTGATCCTCAAAGTAATATCGATGACAGCAGTGCTGGCAAGAACAGCTCTGGATATCAAGAAGAAAAGGTTGCAAAATAAAAGTAAATTATTAAGGTTATTCTCTTTTATTTGGCCTTATTATGTGGGTTGGCCATCGGGCCTCAGTGGCTTTCTTCTAGGACAGATAAAAGGGAGCTGGGATGAATTTAAAAATACACACAAAAGGAACAGTGATATAACTTTGCCAACATTTTTTTATTATTGTTCTCATAAATCAGTCAGTTAACCAAGTTGGAGTCTGTTTCAACATTTCAACATTTTATTACTGTTTTGACATAAGGTTTGAGGTACAGATGTTTTTTGTGGAATAGGTGGAAATTTTATTCTCAAAATATTATGACTTTAATCGTGAAATATTAGATTTATTGATATATTTTTATGTGCCACTAAAATGCTGTTGCAAGAAACAAACTCGTCTACATCTTGGCTGGCAAATCAATTTAAAAGTAAATTTTCAGCAAACATTTTTCATTAAAAAGTCCTAAATCAAAATTACCCCGAAAAGCTATTAGTCAAAATTTTGTCTTGTGTGTGTGTGTGTGTGTGTGTATGTGCAGTAAAATTGTTTGACCTTCTTTTTTACTTTAATTTCTAGTGAGAATCCTATAGTTGGGAAGACAGCGTAACATTGTGACTGCAGGACCAGGTGGTACTGACACAGCCACACAAGCAGAGGGCGCTGTGTTTGTCGACATTGAGGAACACGACAGCGCTCTGGTTAATGCTCAGAGAAGTGCTGCCGTCTTACCTCTCCAGCGATGGCCTGTCTGGAGTTACAGTGTACTTAGAAGAATTTGGCCAGTCAGGAGTCGAGTGGTGTGTCCGTGAGTTGCTATCATTGGAAAAATCTAGCTCTTTTCTCTGTGTGCCTGTTCGGTCTCTGTCTTATATCAGTTTTTAAGATCGTTTAGAAACCTCAATCGCCAGTCCGCACAGTAAGAAAAGATTCCAATCACCTCTTATCCATTCCTAAACAGGCTGTGAAAGTCCAGACACCAGAGTTTGTCTGAGAAATTATAGCTGCTAAAATAGTCTTTGAAAGAACTCAACCTTCACAAATTTCTTTATAAACCGTCAGTTTTTCAGACTACTGGTCGTCTGATGTTTTGACAAGTTAAATAACCATGTCAAAGGGAATCTTCGTTGTTCTTTATAGTTCTAGTATCATCCCTCTCACCCATCCCTTTGAGTGTGTGCATGGTTTTCTATCTGTAGTGGATAGAATTAATCTGCCTTATAAATTCAGTGGAGGTACTTACAATCCCACACTTGTGTATGAATTAGGGACTAATGCAGAAGCACTTTAGATATTTGGAATATTCCAGATGAGATTGTTTTAGATACGTCGTATCAACCTTTTTTCCCGATATTGATCAGTTACATGATCGACTCTTGTGTAATGTTCTGTAGATAACGTTCATATCCTGTAGATTTTTACTAGCTATTTTTCTTATGCCAAAGATGTTGTTTTGTAGGTTTTCATGACTTGAAAATGGTATACATGTAGTTTTTTAAATACAGAACTTTAAAAAAAAAAAAAGGAAAATGGCTATCTATATTTCATGGACGTACATTTTGGGAGCATTTTGATAAACATGAAGAAGAGTCCATTCAATCAATCTTTGTCATTTTTTCCCCATACAAACAATGGAAAATGTTTGGATATTTTATAGTATGCTGTCATAAACACTGTTCCAAAAACCTAGTGAGCTGCCTACAAAGACGGCATTTTAATGCAAAGGCTTTTTCAGCAAAATCAAATTATGGAAGGTCTGCCTCCTTTGCAGAGATTTCATTCCCATAATGCACTGCAAAAAAACAATCCTATAGGCATTTGAGAAAATGCTTTAGTTTTATGCTATACTAAAAAGCACTGATAAAATAGAAACACATTTCTTAATATTTGTATATGCCATTTTGCTTGAGTATTGAGCTGTTAGCTTAGCAACATGCTAATAGCAAAGTCTAATTGGAATCAGTTGGAATTAAATTTAATGCTAATTGTGCGACTTGCAACAGACCGTTCGGATGCTGTCTTAAAATATAACTGCCAGTGTCATCAAGGCCGCTCACTAGTGTTTTGAATGGAGCTATAAACATAGATTGTTTGGTAAAATTTCTGTTTGACAAGTTACAATCACCTGCATCGTGTTTGTTGTGTCGCAGTTGTGTTGTAGTTATGTGGTGGAATTGTCATGTCATTTCCTGATAACCACCTACTGTTTATTACAGGTCTACACATTCACGGTTTTGTTTTAAATGACCCCGTTCTCAACTGTACAGAAGGCTTTTCTGTGTCTTTGTTGTAACACCGGAGACTGTTATGTTCTGCTTGGCATACTTGTGTTTTGCATATATTGTTAGTAGTCTAATCAGTGGTTCTCAACTGGAAGGTTAAAAATGTTCCATGGACTTCAGTGAATATACAATGTGAAATGCAAACAATAAAATGCATTAACTGTTTAATAGTGAGTAGTTGAGATGGCAAAATAATAATAAAAAAAAAGCTTAACTTTTAAACTTAAAAATAACACCCTATATTTAATGATGAACAATAATGAACAATTTAGTTCTGTTGGTCTGTAATTATAAAGAACATTTCACAGTATTTCACAATAGCATCACTTTTATGAGCTACAGATCTGTGCATTCTATGTGTCATTGTGTGCCCAGTGCACACTGTACGATTTTGTCCACAAATTCCCTTCTGAAACCAATTTCAGGGATTGAAATGGATGATTACTGTCGTAGGGCAAAATCACGAGCCTTTGATTGCCCTTAATAGCTCGCGTGCTGTAGTCCTGTATTGATGTAGGCCTGGTTCCCTCAACAAAGTCCACATGGCATTTTTCTCTTGGCTTTTGAAGCTCTTTGCCCAACAAGAGCTTATGATACATGCACATTGTGTTCATCATGATCTTCTCAATTTTGAAGCCTAAATACAATCACATGAGGTAAAAAGCCAAATGTAGTCTATAAATGCACTACACCACAGTCAGTCACATGACTTCAGCGTCACCACCACTGAGCTTCTGACAACTCTTTAGTTATTTTGCAAGAGCATGATTGTAAACACAAGGCTATTAAAGCAGACATAGATGAGTTTCCCTGTTTGATGTGGTGATGTTTAATGTCCCCAACAACTTCTATAAGACCAGATTTAAAGTATCTTGGTATCTTACTTCAGGCGTTTAACCAAAAACCAATAGAAAAAAACACACTGACTTCAGGATGACGGAACGGTAAGTGCTAAAATGCTAACTTGAGTTTTGGCCTACAAAAATACATCATCACTGCAATCTATAGGAGTGATGAATGTTGAATTTTTGGTTTTCTATTAGCACACAAACCTGCGTGAGAGATTTTCACAGAGCGCCGCTCGTGTAGTTTTCCGTTACATTACAGTTCTCTCAAATGGTTGTCCAGAAATTGCTTTCTCAGGTCCGGATGTGGATATATGGCTCTTTAAAAGTGAGGAGAAATTGTTTTTGTTGATGAAATCTGTCACTTGTTAGAAGCTCAACAAATCAAGCAGATGCCAACATGCACGGGTTGAGAGAAAACCTCCCAGAGACATTAAATACGGGTTGCAGTGAGGACATGGTTTGTGGAAACCACAACGTTTTGAGAATTATTGGCTGCTGAGGGCATGAAACCAATGAAATTTTGTACGATACACAATTTTGGTACCACGTTGGGTCACCAGCTGATGTCCAATGTAAACTCTGGATCTTGAAGCAAAACCACTTGAGAACCACTGATTTAAATAAACTTAGTATGTGACATCAAATTAAAGTGAACTTAGCATGATCATTTTACATTCTTTTAAAAAGACACCTTAGCATTATGAGAAAAGAATATGTGGAAAATCATAATTTGGGGAATGCAGGAACCAACCAGTCTTGCTTTCTTAGACTTTGGCATATCAGAGAAAGCAAATTGAATTCTATCACACCTCAAACTCCATTGCAGCATTCCATTCTGAACAAGCAAAAACACAAGTAAGACTACAGAACATGAGTCTACATTTGTGAATTTCAAGTGATGTGCCTCTCAACCAAATATATATATTTTTGTAATCATGACATTTTGAAAGCTGAAAGATTGTATTGAGCATTGATAAAGAGGCCTGGACACAATTTGCCATTTCAGCACGAACAATTATGCAACATTCACCTTCCGGTTATGGTGTCAGGATATATATATATTTGTATTGGGTCCATCAGATAGGTCTAATTTGTGTGTATTTATCTTTTCTCACATGTGATGTGTAGATGTTTGTAGCACACTGTGAACTGAATGTCGCCATGATATGTTGATGCATTGGTTGAATGGTACATGGATGTTCATCTGGTACTCTGCGGCTCCAGTGAGCTTCAGTAGAAATGTGGTACTGATCATCCTCACTTCATAACTGTGGTAGAGCAAAGAGCCGTGTGGGCTCGCTTAGCATTGCGGTGATACCGCAGACCTCCTCCATTCATTAGACTTGTCGGATCGAATTTAGCGGTTTCTGTGTATTCGTGTAAAGCCCAGCCATCTCTGAACTGGGCATATTTTCATCTCATGTAACCGTACAGAAACCATTACGACCAGCATCCAGTGGCCTTTAAGACCCCCAAACGCCCCCGGACTAAAGGTTCTTCTTTAACATTCCCAATTTAGCACTTATCTTTGAGTCAATGGAACAATGCAGACGATGTCATTTTGCTTTTTCTCGAATGTATATCGGTACGAATCTACAATCACCATATCATCAACCCATGATGTACTCCTGTTATGATGTTTGTGCTCGAATTCCACCCCGTTGCCGTAATTGGGTCTGCAAGTCGCCTTTTGAAAACCTTGTAGTTTAAATAATGCATTTCTTAAATTATTATATTTTTAGATCAGTAATGTAGGTCTGTAAAACTGCTATAAATATTTGCACAAATTTGACCACTTTTTTTTTTTTTTTGTCTACCCATTCCCATTCCTCTTCCAATGTATTACTAATTGTACTGGACATGTTTGCTTCATTTTGTTATTTAAATGTTTTTATACCATTATTTTCACAATACAAGCTCACATAATTCCTGTGTTATTAGTTCTGTGGAATTAATTTGCAATAAATATATTGTTTGTGTGATTCTTGTTTTGTGTGATATCTGTGGTTCTATATACCAAAATTTAGATTTAAATGATTTTCACATTTCAGATCAATAGCACATTGAGCTTTTGTGGCACACTATTATTGTAATAGCTCATTTATGCTGTAATAATGAATTTTGAATTACTGTTGTTTATTTAGAAATATGCAACAAATTATAAATACATACATTTACATTAGAAAACAAACAAAAACACAGTGGCGGAGGTGTTTAATGAAAACAAGAAAACAATTAAACCTTCACATTGCAAATAATATCACAACTGGCCAACTAATCATAGAACGAATAAGATATGTCAAATCAGTTGATTTGAGTTTAAAAGAAAGCCCATGTATGAACTTGGCACATTTGAATAAATTGTGGCGACCAAGATCGTTATCATCATCTTCAGTTTCACAGAAATGCTGAGAAAACTGTAAAATATGAACTCTGGCCAGTGTCTTTACAATGCACATGGTGGTTGCGTGTGGATTTCACTGAACTGAGACGTGCGCAAACTCTTCCAAATTCCAGATTTCTGTAGATTTCTTGTCCGACCTTTTCCCGCGGCCTTCAATCTATGGAAATTCTGTGCTGAGTTTCCCTACCTCTCCTTACATGAACTGTGATTAATTGTGTATTATCAGAGGCTGGGAACCGCTCCAGTGCAAATGAAAACATACAGCGGAGTATTGTTTGTACGTGCACATTTTCATCTCAAACGTTTGCTGTCAAGAATAATACCAGTCGAATTTAAACATTGCAGAGGATAAATAGAAAGTCTCATTGATTGTAAAACCATATGGTTCCACTTTATTAGTATCACTGCAGTAAAACGGCTTTTATCTATCACAAAATCACCAGCACGAAAATTAGCTGGTTTTAAGCACATCAAATGTCTGTACATCTGTCCCACTGCCGAGATCTTGACCTTCTCGACCGGATTCCACAAATAAATTCACATAACGTCATCATTTTGGCATCTGTTTGTAATAAAAAAATAAAAAAAATCCACAGCATTACAGGAAGCAATTATGTAATTTTTTACATTGCAAAATGTATAGAAAATCTAAGTTAAAGGGATACTTCACCCAAAAATGAAAATTCTGTCATCATTTACTCACCCTCAGGTAGTTCCAAACCTGTATGAATTTCATTGTTCTGCCGAACACAAAGGAAGATATTTTGAAGAAAGTTTGTATCCAGGCTGTTTTGCGGCACCATTGACTTCCATAGTAGGAAAAAAAATACTATGGAAGTCAATGGTGCTGTTTCCCACATTCTTCAGAATATCTTCCTTTGTGTTCAGCAGAACAAAGACATTCATACACTATTGAGGGTGAGTAAATGATGACAGAATTTTCATTTTTTGGGTGAACTATCCCTTTAAATAACCGCAAACCAACATTTTGTCTCAAACTATCAATATTTAGTTTGTTAAAATGCATTTAATTCTAATGTTTGTTAACTCTGTTCAGTGAAAGTTCAAAGCTGTAACATGGTTACGTTTAAAAAAAATCTCAAATTTATTTCAACTTCTGATTTTGTAAAATACAATACATCTAGAGAGCCATAAAAAGCTGGCGTCTAAATATTGAGTTTCACAATTGTTTGCCAAAACAGTTCAGTTTAATGATTCAGTAAAATCAGAAATGATGCCTTTTATCTTCAAACCACAGTGTGTTTATCCACCAACCAGTCACACAACTCGTTAAGATCAGTCCAATGACCTTTCATTACCTATCTCACACCTTTTAATGGGCAAACCGGCGAAGGCCAACAACAATACCTGCTCTCTGTCAAAGTTATTGCTATTTATAACAATACAGAAACACGAAATGTGGTTCAGGAAACTGCAATGCACATAAAAAATCCTACAGACCATAAACAAGACAGGAAGATATATAAACAACAGCGGAACAGTGAATATTTATATAACTAGTTATTGTACAGTGAGGTGATGTAAAGTTTGTGTATATATAATGACTGATGACAAACAGATTTCTGAATGCAAAAAGCAAAAAGTACATTTTCCTTCTGGACCTGGATTTAGGACATTAAACGAATGAGGGAGAACTGGCTGTTGACTGTTGAGTGGTTGAATTGAACCGAGTGCTTCTCAGCTTTTGGCCTGATAAGTGAGGTAACTAAAAATAAAGGTGATCAGTAACTGTTTTCCATTGCATCATTCAGGGTAAATGTTTTCCATTGTAACTGTGTTCTCTTTGTAATCTTTCACAGGGCTTTCCTGTCAGATGTAAAGCCAATGCAGATGCAGACTTTTCATCTGAACATCAACATTTGTGAGATTCATTTCATGAAGTTATCTGAGGTTTTTAGGTTGAATTATCTTAAAACTTTGTCTTTGGATAATAGTTAAGTCAAACATAGTCCACACATAGGCAACATTACAGAAATATTGTGATGTTAATGTTTATAATATCTTACAGTCACATGTAGAGGAGATTAGAGCTGGGAAATTATATATTTCTGCACTTTCCAATGATAAACGCAATCAAGAAGTTGAGATATGCTATATATAAATTCATCCTTAAATATATCATTCATATCATTTCAACCAACTGGCTAATCATTGAATCTGAATTCATAATATTGCCTATTAATACATTTTAAATAGAAAAGATGATTTTATACATGAAGTGTTCAGATGGATCTAAAATTTTGATGTTTAATTTCTGTCATTATTCAGTTATATTTATAAAAGAAATTACACATTTACATAGACTAATAAATTAATATTTTACATAAATGACAACTTTTAAATCATTGCAAATGCCAGGTGTATTAACATATTCTGCAAGAATCTGATTACATCTGGGGTAAATTTAAATTAGAAATAATATCTTAATCATCATCATGTACATGCTAAAATCATCTCTTAAATTTTACAATTTAGCAGTGAATGCTCACTGTTCTTAAAATTCTCCCATCTGTTACGGGGCTGACGAGACGTGAGACGTGCGGATCCATATGCAAAGCTTTATTGTAAAACATGGTCATAATACAGGCAGGGTCAGAGAATTCAAACAGGTATGGCAGAGGCAAGACACAGCAATCCGTGGAGCAAGCGTGGGATAATCCAGAAACGAGAGCAATAATCCAAACGGGGTGCGAACAGAGTCCAAACGGCAAGGCGAAGGGTAAATCCAGGAAACACGGGCAGGGTCAGACACGGCAAGATAAACTAGGCAAGGCAAGACTAAGACTATGGCTCCGTAATGTAGCTATCTCTAGGAGAGTGATAAGCGCTAGACAATACTCGACGATACAACAAAGGAAGTCCATGGCTTAAGTAGTGTGAGTGTGAATGAATGTCAGCTGTGCGTGATGAGTGCAATCAGCTGTGTCAGTGCAATGGGTTATGGGAGCTGTAGTCCGGTGTGCTGTGTGGAATGAGTCCGTGTGGTGAGTGAGTGACATCTGGTGGCGAGTAAACGGAAGAGCATGGCCAGGATTCGTGACATAGCCCCCCCCCCAAGGAGCGGCTTCCAGACGCTCCTATATAGTCCAGGAGGGCGGTGGAGCGGAGGCGGAACAGGGGGAGGGAC